>ML664183.1:2444800-2525595 GCA_007570785.1 Antilocapra americana
ACACACACACACACACACACACACACACACACACATCTCTACCCTACTTCTGACTTCTAACCCAATGCAGAGCACAAAGTTATGCCTCAGCAAATACCATCAAAATGAACCTGACAGGCTACCACATCTGGCTATCACAACAACAAATTCACACTGGCCAACAGGAGCCAGAATTGACAATGACCATCTCATTTTCCTTTCCGCTGGTGCTATTTCCTTCTAAACTGTAATGCTTATCCAACCACCCAAACGCCACTGCAATAGGTGGCAGATTCGATTATGAAATACACCTCTACACCCTCCAAGAACTTTCCTAGTAATCAGAGTAGCTGCTATTTTTTTCCAGTTGGTTGCTGACAACGTTTCAAAATGAATCCTCCCACACTCTTATTTTTACCCTCAACTAGCTGACTTTAATTGTAAGGTTTATAGCTCAGATGGAGCAAAAAAAATCTCTTTGATTTCCTTCAGAAGTGAGGTTTGGTATAAAGCAGCTTCATCAGGCTACTCTTAAACATTCTGTTTTCATTCTCTGCCTGTCCTCACCCCCAACCTTTATCATTTGATCTAAGCTACTATTCCACTGGCTTTCTTGAGAGTTCAACTTCTAAATAAAGAGACCAAATTTCCCCTTGGTCTTTGGGACGATCTTTGTTTTAAAAGGTCAGGAAAATCTAAACTCATATAAAATCAATCAACACGAAGTTTTCTCTCCTATGTGGTTGTTCAGTTGCTAAATCATGTCTGACTCTTTGCAACTCAATGAACTGCAGCATGCCAGTCTTTCACTATCTCCCTGAGTTTGCTCAAACTACACACATTGAGTCGGTGATGCCATCCAACCGTTTCATCCTCTGTCACTCCCTTCTCCTCTTGCCCTCAATCTTTCCCAGCATCAGGGTCTTTTCTGATGAGTCGGCTCTTCACATCAGGTGGCCAAAGTATTGGAGCTAATGAATTGGATCACTTGAAGATAAGCTTGGTAAGCATTTGGTTTACCAGTACATCCCCTGTGCTGCACTTAGTCACTCAGTTGTGTCCGACTCTTTGCAATCCCATGGACTATAGCCCACCAGGCTCCTCTATCCACGAGGATCCTCCAAGCAAGAATACTGGAGTGGGTTGCTATGCCCTCTTCCAGGGGATCTTCCCAACCCAGGGATCAAACCCTGGTCTCCTGCATTGCAGGTGGATGCTTTACCATCTGAGCCACCAGGGAAGCCCAGTACATCTCCAATGCTAAGCAAAAAATATGGTGAGAAGCAGGTGCTCAATACAGAGAAACTGAATGAATGGTAATCCTTAAAACCATTCTGCAAGGCGAGCAAGGTGGATGTTTTCCCAGTTGAGGATAGACTCATTCAGGTGAAGCAATTTGCTTAGGCTCCCTTATTTGAGGACTCCATCAACATTTGTCTGGTGACATTTAACTAGATCATATTCCAGCATGTTCCACCAGTAAAACAGGAAGATATTTGCTTCTGCAGAGCTGAAATCAGGCCCCCAAGCCCAGTCCAAGATCCACTGCTCTTAAGATGGAAACGAAGACACTGGAAAAGGGGCTTTTGGAAATACCACTTAAAACTGAATCCTGTAACAGAACTCTGCCAGAAAAGGAAATGGATCATGATGGAGGCTATAGAAATACTGAAAGTACAGTGTGTTTCAGCTGTATCCAGGTGGAGGAGTCCACACAGACTCTCAGACTGTGGACACAAAGGATCTGCAGACAACTACTCAGGGGCCAAGTCTTGCCCTCCATCTGTTTTTGTGAGTGTGCATGCTTAGTTGCTCAGTCATGTCCGATTCTTGAAACTCCATAGACTGTAACCTGCCAGACTCCTCTGTCCATGGGATTCTCCAGGCAGGAATCCTGGGGTGGGTTGTCTGTTTTTGCCAATAAAGTTTTATTGGAACAAAGGCTTGCCCATTCATGTGCATATTGTAAATGGGGGCTTTCACATCACAACAGCAAAGTCAAATAGTCTTTCCTATATCCCACAAAACCAAAAATCTTTACTATCTGCCTTGTTACAGAAAAACTTTGCCAGCTCCTGGTATAGACTCGAAATAACAACATGAGAATCAACAGCAGCAGAAGAAATGAAATAAAATACTACTGATGTTCAAAGAGCTGGAAGCATCATTTTTATACCCAACATCAAAAAGTAAAATCCACATTGTCACATCCTTGATACTTAGAAGCCTTTGTCAATAACATCTACTCTTGCCTGAGCTTCTGAACCAGACACCTACTCCCTTCAGTTTGGCTATATTTAGGATCAGCAATCAGTGGAGAAGCTTAGAAAGCAAACTTTTTTACTGTATTTTAAAAGAAAAAGAATAAGAAAAGTGCATGTTGAATGCAACGCTACAATAAATGGAAACTCAGCATGCCCTGTAAAATGCTCTAGATCTCATTAAATGATTTCTTGGCTATTATCCTTTGGGTTCACCAATGGCTCTGAATGGATTCTCCAGTGAAAGTGGAATGTTTAAGATGCTACTCTTTTGAAAGGAAATAGCATATTGGAACCATAAATGACAAAGACCAATTGTTAGGAAGACAGATTTCAAATTCGCCAAAGAACTGATGCTTTTAAACTATGGTTTTGGAGAAAACTCTTGAGAGTCCCTTGGACTTCAAGGAGATCAAACCAGTCAATCCTAAAAGAAATAAGTCCTGAATATTCATTGGAAGGACTGATGCTGAAGCTGAAACTCCAATACTTTGGCCACCTGATGCAAAGAACTGACTCATTTGAAAAGATCCTAATGCTGGGAAAGATTGAAGGCAGGAGAAGGGGACGACAGAGGATGACATGGTTGGATGGCATCACCAACTCGATGGACACCAGTTTGGGTAAGCTCCAGGAGTTGGTGATGGACAGGGAAGCTTGGTGTGCTGTAGTCCATGGGGTCACAAAGCATTGGACACGACTGAGCGACTGAACTGAACTGATTTTCTATCTTTAGGTTTTGCACTGATAGTCCCATGTAAACCACTTAACCCTCCCTATGCCTTACTTTCCTACAGCTATCAAATGAAGAAGATCACATCCATCTTCTACCCCTTATCTGCTTCCTCCTAACCAGGGGTTTAGAAATGATGCATAAGACAGCATTCATTATGAGCTTTTTAAAAGACTTTCTCAGGTAAATGCTAAACCACTGCTACGTGTATGCTCTCCAAGCCCAGGTTGTTTTCCAAGGAGGTGGAACTCAGCATATACGAACATGATGCAGTAGAACAAATACCAGAGTTTAAAGGGCAGATGACCTATCAATCTCCTACCTTATTCCAAGCATGGGGATGCAAGATGAAAACTTTCCGGTAAATTCTAAGAAAGGAACTTCAGTGTCTTCATCCTCCAAAGGCTAAGCGATTGTTGCTTTCTATCAAGACAAATAACATTTTCTGGAAATTGGAATGGAAATTCAAAGGGTTAAGTCACTTTCTCCAGCCTTAAAAGGCTAGGGTTGTGGTTGACTATGAGATCCAAAAGGTCCCTGTCTCTTATGGCCACATCCCTTGCTGCAGTCCAGGCTAAGATGAAGTTCCTGCTTTTATTCGAGGCTGACAGTGTGGAGCAGAGAACATCTAAGGCCATAGGATCAAAGAGTCCCACCTCAAGACAGCTAGCATCATCTGGTACCACCTTGATCTGAACCTCTCCTTCACCCTCTCCCATTCTCTCTATGTCACTCTCTAGTCTGGCCAACACCCCCTTCCATTTTAAAACTGTTCCTCTCACTCTATTTTATTTTGAAAAGGAGGTCCATCAGAGAGTCTGACTCTTCAAGGTGATCAGTCATTGGTCCAGAAGTAGGGAGGACACATGAACCAAATGGGCAACTTTTTCATAGTCAAAAATAAAGAAAAGGAGAAGAGAACAAAGAGGGGAAGGAACAAAGAGGCTATCTCTCCTTTAGTCACTGCAAGCTCTAAAATTCCATCTTTCCAACTACATGGAGGATGCCTCCTACAAAACGAAGAAGCTGAGCATGGGGAAAGCAGACTTGGAAGAAGAGAAAGGAAAAGACAGACTCAACCACGCTGAACCACTAGATCTAACCTCAATTGAAAGCCACATCTACTCCAGAGCCCTTAATTAAGGTTAAGTTTTTAGTCTGGTTAGATACTTGGGATTAAACTAATTTTGAGTTTATGTAGCTTGCACCCAAAGCTTCTTGACCAGTTCAGTGAATGTACATTTCAAGTCATCTCGTTTACCTTCACAAAGGGATCAAGGGATAGGCTATGGATGGCTCAAGCAAACCATCCCACCCCTGAAATCACAGCTCAGCATCTGCCAACCATTCATGCATCTGAAGCACCTAAAGCAGTACTTTCACTTCATTCTGTTTCATGGCATGTTATGCTTGCAATTTGTCAACAGCCGCTTGAATGGGTATTTATTACACTTTCATTTAGAACTGAGTGATAAAATAATTTGTAAGTATCTCAGAATACATTAGTTCTGGAATAAAGCTCACATTGCATTCAGATAAAATTACCCTAATGAGTAAAAGTAAAACACCCATCCTTTAAGAGGGAGGGGACATATGTATACCTGTGGATGATTTATGTTGCTGTATGGCAGAAACCACCACAATATTGTAAAGCAATTATCCTCCAATTAAAATAATTTTAATTATGTTTCTCAAAATCTATTATCTCTTACTTTTTTCTGATAATTGTGAATTTCCTTATTATCTTTGCTATTTATTTTTCTTGATTATAACTTAATACTTTGTACTCAAATTCTTAAAGCCTTTAAACTGATATGAAAGATCCCCATATTAAAGCCCCACTCTGCTCCCCCTACCTGATATCCACAAGCACCCTGCCTTTCAGAAAAACCAGTCCACTTTACCCCATACAGACTAGTACATTCTGGCTTCTTTGATTCTGAACAAATAATTCTCTTGACCCACTCACCTTCTACTCATTCATCTAGAGATCCCAAT
The DNA here is from genome assembly GCA_007570785.1 of Antilocapra americana. Taxonomy (NCBI): domain Eukaryota; kingdom Metazoa; phylum Chordata; class Mammalia; order Artiodactyla; family Antilocapridae; genus Antilocapra; species Antilocapra americana. The sequence continues at coordinate 2,449,772 of ML664183.1, forward strand.
ATTAGCTTCTTTACAAGAGTCAGTTGGGTCTTATATCATCTTTGAAACAGTACTAGACATCCTAGCCCAGTTAACTCTCTCGTCTCGGAGTGTGTACCTGACTGCTAGTTGGCATTTACAGATATTTGGTAGAACAGTGATCCATATGCATGATTAGTTCTATAGTCCTGAGGAGGCTCCTGAATACAAGTCTTCCCTTTATACCACCAAGACCTTCCCTCAAGAGCTCTGCACACATGTCCAGTGGTGATAATGATGATGAAGAGGTAGGGATAATGACCAGGTAATTAGAGACCAAAGCTAAAGCCCAAACGATCCAGCTGTGAGAAAATTTAGGAGTCCGGGCTTTTATCATTTTATACTTAAAGCCAAGGGTCTTTCCTATGCAAAAGGGTCCCAGTAACCAGTGATTCCATCACCCTAGAAACTAACAAACAGGACTCAAAGCAGCAAGATGGACCACATTTGCTTACAATGACCCGATATTTTCTCACTGAACTTCAAACACTTGGAGTTCAAAAGGTCCCAGAAGACTGTTCCTTTTTCCATTCCCTCCATCCAAGTGCTACCTAGCCTCCAAAACCCTTCTGTTGTGAGAATAAAAAGACTCACACTGTTTCCTTGACTCCTTCATACCACAGTGGCCCCACTTTCTCCAAAATCATACTGAAAGGAGAACTTTCACGGCCCATGATGGATAACCAATTGCATGCTTCCCTGTGTTATTTAATTGTCTTCCCATCTTCTCAACTAGACTGCAGGTTCCCCAAGGCAGGGACAATTCCTTCCATAGCTTGGTATCCTTCCCTTTGTTCAGTCCAGAGTCACACAAGGTAAGCATCCAATAGACATTTTTTCAATGAGAAGTCTACTTATGTTGCCTTATAGTGAAACTACTCTTCTTTCTTCCTAAAAGGCGTGTATCTAATTTGGGAGAGCTGATACATGGGAGGGTATACGGGTACCTCTGCTAAAGAGCGTGACCAACAACAGGCTGAACCACGGGAGTGACAGTGGTTCGCTGTGACGGTGGAGTCACAGTCAAGGCCTGCTGATGACCAAAGGCGAAACAAAACCCTAAAAGTTATAACCCAGGAGTCGGCACATACAGATTTCGTTTGGTGCTTAAAAGTGATGTATGTAAGCATACACAGGCTGGGTGGACACAATTTTGAGATATCCTGTGGTTATTTGTAGAAAGAGACTGACAGGAAATTTCATACAAAACAGGAAGTCTAGGTCTTAGATCCTGGTCTGATCACTGGTCCAGTCTGACTTTACATAAGCCAGGAAACTCTGACCCTCAGATTTCCATCTTTAAAATGGGCTGCTAGCGCCTGCCCTGCTCCACAACTGCATGACCCGTGGGTTACTCCAGTTAATGGTCCTCATGAAAACCTCTTCCCCTGAACTCAAGGCAACATTGTGCACAAAACCCTTTAAAAGTCAACCTCCATTAGAACACACTGGAGACATTGGGCTCGCTTAGACTTCTGGGTGAAGGAATTAAACCACAGACAGGACTGTGAATACTCTGAATGGCATCATTTAACTAGACCCTTCACTTAGACGCACTAATAGGGCTAGATCACCTACTGTGTCATGGAGAGTAGGTGCCCTGGATGCATCTGAAAATTAACTCTTCAAAGAGGATCTGTTCTGATACTTATTTACATGTTGGAGGCTTAGCCCCCAGTGATGCGCCTGTTCTCTTTGAATGGCCCCCTTGTTGTGTGAAGCCTGAAACACCTGTGGACATTTTAACAGACTTGGGCAGCAGCCCTGTGATGATCTGCAGATGGGCTCAGATTAAAGCCCATATCCTAAAACTACAAAGGAAGAAAAGGATTATCCTATCTTCAGCACATAGGCAAAGCACACCACCAGGAAAAGTTCTCTGTGACATAAAAAGGAATGGCCAGCAGGACCTAGACAATCTGGCCAGAAAAAACTTTCACCAAGAAGGACATCAGAGAATCTTTGTCCAAATGTATTCATGATGTTCAATCTCTTCTGAAAAATCAGTGCCAAACTGTATACCAAGGACAGTGATGTACCTGTAATCTCTCATCAAGCTGTACTTTGCCTTCAGTTCCATTCAGCCACTGATGACTCAGCCCCTATTTTGTACTCAAATTGGTGCAAATTGAGGGTCATATGTTTAAATGGTATAATGGGTATTCGAACAAAAGATATTCACTGAAGTTTTACTTATTGTATTGAAAATCTTGAAACAACACAGATATCCATCAATCACAGTCATCTTAAACAAATTTTACTGCAGCCATTCAGTAGAGTATTGTGTATGTGTACAGCTCAGTCGTTTTTGACTCTTTGCACCCCCTGGACTGTAGCCCATCAGGCTCCCCTGTCTACAGGATTTCCCAGATAAGAACACTGGAGTGGGTTGTCATTTCCTTCTCCAGGGGATCTTCCCAACCCAGAGATTGAACTTGCATCCTTTGCATCTCTGGCATTGGCAGGGAGGTTCTTTATCACTGATGCCACCTGAGAATCCAGGAGAGTATTATGCACAAGCAGAAAAGAATGAAGTAGATTTATATGTGCAGATCTGAAAAGATACTCAACTACAGTAGGTGAAAAAAAGGCAATACACAGTAGAATCAATAATCAGTCAATTCAGTTCAGTCACTCAGTCATGTCTTACTCTTTGCAACCCCATGGACTGCAGCATGACAGGCTTCCCTGTCCATCACCAACTCCAGGAGCTTACTCAAACTCATATCCATTACATCAATGATGCCATCCAGCCATCTCATCCTCTGTCATCTCTTCTCCTCCCACCTTCAATCTTTCCCTGATACATTTGGAAAAGCATCAGGGTCTTTTCTAATGAGTTAGTTCTTCATATCAGTTTGCTAAAGTATTCGAGTTTCAGCTTTAGCATCAGTCCTTCCAACAAACGTTCAGGACTGATTTCCTTTAGGATGGACTGGCTGGATCTCCTTGCAGTTCAAGGGACTCTCAAGAGTCTTCTCCAACACCACAGTTCAAAAGCATCCATTCTTTGGTGCTCAGCTTTCTTTATAGTCCAACTCTCACATCTCTACATGATTACTGGAAAAACCATAGCTTTGATTAGGTGGGCCTTTGTTGGTATAGTAATGCTTCTGCTTTTTAATATGTCATCTTGGTTGGTCATAGCTTTTCTTCCAAGTAGCAAACGTCTTTTAATTTCATGGCTGCAGTCACCATCCGCAGTGATTTTGGAGCCCCCCAAAATTAAGTTTCTCACTGTTTCCCCATCTACTTGCCATGAAGTGATGAGACTGGATGCCATGATCTTAGTTTTCTGAACGTTGAGCTTTAAGCAAACTTTTTTACTCTCCTCTTTAACCGTCATCAAGAGGCTCTTTAGTTCTTCTTCACTTTCTGCCATAAGGGTGGTGCCATCTGTGTATCTGAGATTATTGTTATTTCTCCCTGCAGTCTTGATTCCAGCTTGTGCTTCATCCAGCCCACCATTTCAATAATAAAAGATCTTACTGTTATTCAGTATATATACACGCACATATATCTATGCATGTTGCTATAAATCTGTATGCATATGATCATACACGAATAGAGCAAAGTGGAGGGCTATGTGTCCTAAATGTGTGATAGTGGTTACCCTGGAGGAATGGAATTTGTATTGAGAGCCAGAGATGGAGAAGAGCCTTTCATTTTTTACATTATACATTTCAGTAATGTTGAATTTCTTTTCATTCCTTTTATACTTCTGTTATAATCATCTAACAACGATGTTATTTTAAAACAGTATACTAAAAACTTGTAACTATGTATGTGCTATGCTGTGCTTAATCATTATTAACTAGACTTATTGTAGTGATCATTGTACAATATACTCAAGTAACAAATCATTATGTTGTACACTCGAAACTAATATACAGTTAACCTTTGAACAATGTGGGGGTTAACCTGAGTATAATTTATAGTCAGTCCTCTGTATTCATGCCTGAAGAACTCCACAGACAGAGGAGCCTGATGGGCTACAGTCCACGGGGTTGAAAAGAGTCAGATATGATTGAGTGACTAACACTTTCACTTTTCACTCTGCATCCATGGTTACTCTGCATCTGTAGATTCAATCAATCACATACTGTACAGTATTATAGTACTGAAAAATATCTGCGGATAAGTGAACCCAGGGAAATTCAAACCCTCACTGTTAAAGGGTCAGTGTAATGTTATACATCAATTATATTTCAACTTTTTAAATGGTGTACTAAACTGTTTTCTTCAGCATCATAGCCATTCCCACTGGTAACCATCACCTAAGCTCCATAACACTCTAGCATTAAGAAACCACAAATATACTCTTAAGGACACACACATGTGCAGGCACGCACACGCACACACACACACACACACACACACACACAAACACATATTTGGAAGATTGAAAGACCTGGTTTGAAGGATAATACATTCCTTCTTCTTTCTACTAGATTTATAACACTTCTTTCCCTCATTAATTCTCCAAAACATTAAGTTCTTCCTAAATGTGAAATATCTTTGTGAATATCCACAGAACATATGGTTTCTTTTTTTTTATTTTGTATTGGGGTATAGCCAATTAAAAATGTGATAGTTTCAGGTGAACTGCAAAGGGACTCAGCCATACATATGCATGTATCCATTTTTCCCCAAACACCCCTCTCATCCAGGCTGCCACATAACAGTGAGCAGAGTTCCCTGTGCTCTATGGTAGGTCCTTGTTGGTAATGCATTTTAAACATAGCAGTGTGTACATGTCTATCCCAAACTCCCGAAATATCCCTTCACCCCATCTTTCCCCCACCCCCTGGCAACCACAAATTTGTTCTCTAAGTCTGTGAGAGACAGCCTATGATTTCTAGAAAAACTTTAAAGACCCTCAATGATAAAATTCCGGGGAACAAAGCAGATCTGAATATCCCAGACCACATCTTATAACAAAGTTTGACACGAACCAGCAGGAGGGCTTCCTTTATAGCTCAAAGCATTCCTACTTTCACTGAATTTATTGAGCCCTGATCATGACTTAGTCAATATGCTCCCCAAATACAGAAAACTTCCTTGAAATTTTATAGCTATATATTTTATAAAGTTTTAAAGCTAATAAAATGAAAGCTACATTTACAGAGGACCTACTGCTTTTCAAGCATTGCACTAAGCACTTATATCAATGATCTCAAGTAATTATTGCAAGACAGGTGTTCTTAGGTTGAGACCCTAGGTCTCTACAAACCAATATTTGCATGCAGGAGGGTTTGGGGGAGACAGGAGGTAGTTAAGGGGAAGCTCAAGAGGAACACTCGTGGGGAAGGGAAGGCTGCAGGACTGGGCAGAGGGAAATGAAGTCCCCTCTCCATGAAAACAGAGGGACGATGCAGCCACTACAGAGGCCTCCCCCAGCCCACCCCAGGAGCTCTGGAGTTATCTTCCCTTGCATTAAGATGGCAGGCCTTTACACCTTTGACATGGACACAGCTTGCCTCGAGGAAGTGGGCATGACCTTGGATTAGGCAGTTCTCAGGCTGAGGGCCATTTTGAAGAAGGACTCAGCTGCCAACTCTCCCAGAAGCTGGGGGGATGAAGACTCATCCTGAAAGGGCATGTCTCCCAATGTGGCCCAGCGTCTACTGCACAAGCTAAGACGAAATCCACGTTCCAGAAGTGAGGGTGTGGCAACAGAGAAGTTAAATTACCAGTGCAAGGCATGGTTAACGCGGCATTCCGTCCTCCAAAACTCCTTCCCTAATGGCAGCGACAGAGGATGAGAGAGTTGGATGGCATCATCGACTCAATGGACACGAGTTTGAGCAAACTCCAGGAGATGATGAAGGACAGGGGAGCCTGGCGTGCTGCAGTGCATGGGGTCACAAAAAGTCAGACAGGACTGAGTGGCTGAACAAATACCATGCTGCCTCCCCAAACCAAGCACCTACCCACTTGGAGCCTCTGTCTCAGAGAAGGGTAACTTCTGGTCTGCAGCTCGCCATTCAAATTTGAACTTTTATGCAGATAAGCAGAGCCATTTGCCCACCAAAAGGAAGGGGAGAACAGAATTCTTGAATTCGGTGATAAAAAGGAATCTACCAAGTCCAAGACACCTGTCTCAAATGCAAGTAACTTGCTTAAAATGCAGGTTTCCATTCTTTGAGTTACAGATGTAGGAAAAAAAAAAAAACTTGTGGTAACCAGGGGTTAGGGGTGGGGAGGGAAAAATTGGGAGACTGGGACTGACATATACACACTGCTATGTACAAAATAGATAACTAATAAAGGGTCTACTACATAGCAGAGGGAATTCTAGTCAACACTCTGTAACGGCTTATATGGGAAAAGAATCTCAAAAAGAGCATGTATATGTATAACCGATTCACTTTGCTGTACACCTGAAACTAACACACACTGTAAACCAATTATACTCCAATAAAAATCATTTGAAAAAGCAGATTTCCAAGATTGCTGAATCAGAATCTCTCGAGTTTGGGTGGGAAGCTGCATATTTAAACAGATTTCAAGAGGATTCGGATTTACCTAAAGTTTGAAGGCCCCTGAAACACAGTTATTCTTTACAGTCTACATCACCAGCCATAGTCATCATGACTTTTCTTTTTAATTCCCCAATCCCTGGCTCCATATGTCCCAAACTCAGTGGTCACTCAGTGGTCAGCAAATCCTTATTTTATATTTGGAAATGTGTAGTCCATTGATGCCCCTGGGATTCAGCGATCCATGGAGAGAGGTTCTGTTATCTCAGGTAGACTGCAAGTTTGACAAGAATTAAGAATGAGGACTCGTTCAATAAATATGGGGCATCCATATATGGGTGCCCATCCATGTACAGGTGCCACAGGATAAGAAAGGTCTAGCCATGGGCCAACCTTTCAGGAGCTCATTGTGAATATGTACCCAACTCCAACCACCTTGTGGCCTAAGGCTTCAGAGACTCTCTGCTTCTAAAGCTGCCCTTGACCCCTGAAGCACCTTTCATCCAGACCTGGTTCTGGAAGGCCAATGTCCAGATTTCTTTTCTCTGCTGCTGCAGACACAGACCTTCCTCTGCCATCCATCCCTCCTTCTCTTCTTTCTCCTTGAGGCCTCCCATATCCTCCATCCCCCCTGCTCTTCCCCAAATGATGAGAAAGGTGGATGAAGACTCAACTCCTCCTCCAGCCCCATATAGAGATGGTCCCACCTGATAAAGATTGCCAGGTTACTAAAAGACATCAGCCACAAAAGCCAAGCACCTGCCCTTAAGTCACAATCAGCTCACAAATGTCTTCATGTGTCCACACTGCAGGTGAGAAATCACACACTTGTCCCAAGTGGGAGGTCAAGTATAAAGGTGAAATCCAACACACGCCACAGACCATTTAATTTGCAAAATGGACCTACAAGATAACATCATAAGCCATGCAGTGAAGATATATGCAGTGAGGAAAAGAGTAGTCAATAATTGTTCCTGTAGCATTTACTCCATATCTGAAGTAAGCAGAAAGAAACAGAGAAGTTACAAGAGAGAAGAGGAAAATCATAGGTGAGTGTTGTCCCAAAGCCAGAGGTCAACTGCTCCAGCCCAGACAAGGAACAGGAAAACTAAACAGCTCAAGTGGTGAGGGGGATGAATCAGGAAATACTTCCTAGAGGATGTGATTTTTTTCTCTTGTATTGGTACTGATCCAGCAGAGCCTTCCCTATTTCTGTTTCTTTTTATTTTTTTTAGTTTTATAAACCCACACAAAACAACTTCTTCCAACCCTCCCACCCTAGTCATTTTCACTCTCCACCCACCACCACTACATCATAGCCTGGTTGCTAATGCAGTGGGCCAGCCTGAGTCTGACAGGTCCAGGGGTCCCCTGTCACTATGTGGATGGAATTCCTCCATTTGGTTGCTATGACACTATGGAGCCAGGACTTGCCAGCCTTGTTACCATGGAATCCTTCCTTCTCCATCCTTTACTGCATGTCAGGGGGGCACAGCACTGAAGGATAACTGCCCAGAGGCTGCTGGCCAAGCCCATCTCCCTCGACCATGTTCTAAAGGACCCAGCGGTCAGAGTCAGTGGCAATCACACTCCTGAACCAAGGCAGCCTAGAGAAGAGTTTTCCAGCAAACCCCTCAAAAGATTGGCTACACAGAAACAGCCTTTTAAGATCTGAATCTGAAGAAAAACAAAAAAGTACTCTGAACACATGTGGAGCTCTGTTTTGTAAAGGAACCATGGAGTCATCAGTAGCACAAATCTGGCCTGGCCCTTAAAGGCACAGCCAGGGGTTGGCAGTAACTGTCTGGATCACAGATCACTGGGAAACAGCTATTGCCCACCCTCTATCCTGGAACCCAAGACCTGGCCTTCATTCCGTGTTCTCAGGAAGGTGAGAAGGAGGAGAAGGAGGGACATGAAAGAAGAAAAGACTCATCTCTGTACAGTGAGAACAAAAATAAATTTCCTATTGCATGGATGCACACACCTCTGAATTAACATGGGTTATGTGAGGGTCCGTCCAGCTCTGATGAGGGCAAAGCACCCCAGACGAGATCTGAGTTCTAATCCTGCCTCAACCCTGTAATTTGGGCAAAGAATTTCTTCTCCAAGAATTTTACTCCTGAGCAGATCATCTCCCTGGGCCCCACCTGAGTGCCCAGACTTCACTATTAATCGGGGCTCCAGGGATGGGACTTCTGAGTCTGCCCTCCTCAGAGGAGCAAAGCGGCAGACACCAGGCGACAGAGGACTGGATCCTCGAACTCATGCCCCATCCCCTGCCCCAAGGAGCCCCAGGGCCAGAGAAGGGCTTCACCACTAAGAATAAGCCTTTGGAGTACTGACCCCGGGGCAGAGGCATTTATAAAGGACTCTCCCACCTGCAGGCAAAGGATGCGAGCTACTCCAGCCCCTCCTAGGAGGGTGGGAACTCAGAGCTGACCCAGGCACTGTAGCTGCCCCTGTCAAACATCCGCAGACTGCCCACAGATCCCTTCCACTGGCCACACAGCAGCCAAACTGGAGAGATCCAAGGGAACCCACTTGAAAACTAAAGCATGCAAAAGAAGGGAATGTGACAACGTCTGCTCCAAATTGAACCACTCCAGCCACATGCAAGCTGGGAAGGTAGGGTTCACAGCAGAATCAGCCCCCAGCCCTTCTTCTCTGCCCAACACATCTAGGGAGTCCTGATCCACAATTCCTTTGCTCCAGGCCCTCACTGTTTCCACACGCCTCACTCCGCAGCCTATCCACAAAGGGCCCTGGGCTGGGAAGTGGGGGGCAGTGGAGAACCAGCAGCAACGCCCTGCCCACACAAGTGTTAGCATCCAGTGGTGAAGACGAGTGAAAGACAGAGAAATTAAGTTCCAAGTTGTAATAAACTCTTGTGAGAGGAAACAGGGTATTAAACAAAATAATCCTCTAAGGGGAAGGAGAGTCAGGGCAGGTTTCTCTGACGAAGTGACATTTAAGTTGACATATGAAGGATGACGCAGGGTCGGTCTCATGAACAGTGAGAGGATGTAGGTGTTCACGATGCGCCATCAGCGTGTGCAAAGGGCCTAAGGCAGAAACAATCAGATAATTCAAGGAGCTTCCCATCTGGATGAAGAGACAGATATGCAAACCAACAACTGTGAGTTCATAAGGTAACAGAGAACCAAGTGAGCAGAACCCGCATGAGAAAGGCCAAGGCGGCCAGGCACTGGCTGGTCAGGAGGGCTTCCTGGAGGAGGAGGTATATGATCTGAATCTTGAGAAATGAGTGGATTTTTCCAAGGCAGGAGAAACACAATGTACGAATAGCTGGAGGGGTGAGGAACACAGAGCTTTCCTGAACCACAGCAGTTATACACACCCACAGCCTCTGCCTGGGCAGGTCCCCTTGCCACAAGCAACTTCTGGGGCCTCAGGTGGTAGGAAAGGAATGATGAAAGATGAAGCAAGAAACAAAGAGGACTTCCCTGGCAGTCCCGTGATTAATACTTCACCTTCCAAGGCAGGGGCTGCGAGTTCAATCCCTGGTCAGGGAGATAAGATCCCATATGCCTCGGGACCAAAACACCAAAACATGAAACAGTAGCAATACTGTAACAAATTCAATAAAAAGTCTAAAAACAGCCCACATTAAAAAAAAAAAACAGATCCAAGGATTTAAATCATGAAGAGTCTTATGTGCCAAGACAAGAAGAAGGAAGAAGGAGGAGACTCCTCAATAGATGGAGTAACAACATGGTCACTGGGTATCAGGTCACTCCCAGCCACACTCAGAATGGGGCACGTCCTCACTGCAGGGGTCCAGGGCCCGCTTTGCTGGGGAGGTGACAGGTCAGCACGTGGCGGGGCAGAAGCCCGTGGGTGTGGAACAGCAGGTACCCAAGAATAAGGATGCGTCAGAGCCCCACCCACACCAGCTCTCTCAGAAAGGCTGGTGAGCGGGGGATTCGGGGGAGAGGAGAACAAGAGGGAAAGGAGAGAGGACAGGGAGGAGGCGAAAAGAGCAGGAACAGGAGGACCTGGAGCAGGGGCTGCCCCACACACCCTCTGGGCTGGGAAAGCTCGGAGCACCCTGGCTGTTTCTCTCAAGAAGAAAACAGAAGCGGTCCCTTCTGCTGCATCCCCAGTGCTGGGAACTACGGTGTGGTCTCTCCACACACACAGATACTCTCCCTGCCCACGGCCTGCTGGCAGGCACCCAGTCTACGCACTCTGATTCACAAGGCCCTCCACATCCACCAAGCACGCAGCTTCTGTGACACATCTGAATCCTCCCCCAAGTGCCCCCTACACACACACACATACATGTACACACACATATGCACATACCTATACACATATACATACACATGCACACACATACACGCGCACATATATATACACAGAGGTATATACACATATGTACACACATGTACATGTATACACACACACACACACACACCAGCCTCTGCCTGGGCAGGTCCCCTTGCCTCTCTGGCCCCCATGTCTTCCAAGGACTCCCTGACTATTTCTGGGACTGACCTAGAGGATCCAGATTCTGCTTCTAAAAGGTTCAATTGGTTAAGATTCAAAGATAAAATACACCAGTTAAATATGAATTTCAGATAAACAACACATTGATCTGGACTTATATTTGCTAAATCTGCCAATCCTATGACTGATGGTTCAGGTAGGCAAACTCCTCTTCCTTTTGCTCCAAATTCTTCTCTGAAACAACAGATGATGAAGATGACGATGATGGCAATGATGTCGGTGATGACAGCTAACGTTTTTGAGCTGTTAGGTGCTCACTAGGCACCGTGCAAAAAGAAGTACATGTCGTATTTCATCAAATCCTCACAGCAACCCTATGAGATCAGTATGATTATTATCCCCATTTTTCAAATGAAGAAGCTGAGACTTAGATCTTGCCTGAGCCTACACAGCCAGAAAAGTGGGAGCTAAGACTGGACACATCAGAATCAAACTTCAGAGCCTATGCCCTACGCTCCCCACCAACCTCTTGAGACACACAGCAGATCAGGAGGTATCAGTGAGCCAAAGAGTTTTTGTGTGCTCAGCTATTGTACCTTGATTTGAAATCACTTAGCCAGAGAACCCCAAGAGACTTCTCCTTCCACGCTCTATATGTGGTGGCCACCCACCCACAACCCTGGGTTCCCTCCCTGCCCTTGCTCTCAGTGCACAGCCACACTCAAGGAGGAGCTTTGGCACTCAGTCACACTTGGTGTGTACTTACGTATGCTGTGACCTCTACCAGACATTTGAACTTAGAGTCATCTCTATTAAACATTAATAATAAAGAGCTTCACCATTAAAGGAAGCTCAATCACTAGTATTTGGTATTGGGAAAGGGGTTTCCTATTTACCCAGCCAAACCCTATCTGGAGGCAGCAGGAAGAGGCAAGGGACCCAGGGACATTCCAAGTGTCTCGGGCAGTACCTTATCCTCCAGCCCAGATTGGCTGGATGATTTTTTAAAAGTTTGAGTCACATGTTCTAATTGAGAGAGCTTACTGTCCAGCTGGGGAGAAGAAACTCTCGTGATGGAGGGAAGATTTTTGGCAAGGCTGGTTGGATGGATGAACGGATGGATGAGTGCATAGCTAGGTAAGTGGGAAACTGGAGGATGGATGGAGACTGAATGAATGGAGGAATGGGTGAGTAAACGGGTGATAGATGGATTGATAAATGGATAAATGGATGGGTATGTGGGTGGGTGGGTATATGGAGGATGGATGGATGGGTGGGCAGATGGATGAATAGATGGATGGATGCCTGAATGTTTGGGGAGCCTGAGGGATGTGGGTTTGTGATTCTTAGAGAGACCACTGACCACATAGGGCTCCTCCTGGGAGCCTGGGTCTTTTCCATTACGTACAGTGGAAGGATTAAACACAAAGAGAGAGAAGAAAGGGAAGAAGAAAGGCTAGCTAGGAAGGAGTAAGGAGGGAGGAAGCAAGGAAGGAAAACATAGGGGAGAAGGAAAAGGTGGGTGGCATTTTGAATTCATTTGGCTCCTTCGCAAGTTTCCTGAACCTTCCAGGCTGTTACACCAAGGTACAGATGTCCCCGTGGGGACCTCAGCTTTTCATCTCTGCAATTTACTGAGTGTGGGTGTCCTAGAGCTCACGACAATTGGTTACTCGTCACTTTACTGATCTAGGAGGCTGCAGGGGGTGAGTAAGGCTGCCATCACTGCAGTCTGAGTCCGCAGCAGTTGGCAGCTCTTTCACCTGCAGGGAGTCACTACTGCTACCAACGCCCCTAAAAAAGCTGAGACCCAGACAACATGCCTGCAGAGCCCCTGCCTGCCTGCCCCTGGGGAAGCCAGACCCTACTCAGAGCCTGCCTTCCATATGGACAGCGGTGCCTCCTGCCTGACTCCTGCCACTACAGAGACGCTAACAAGAGTCTACAACAGAAATCAGAGCCCACGGCCCCTGAAGAGACATCCTGCGCCCCTGCCCTGCCTGCTCTTACCTCCCTTCACTCCATATGCATTCCCTTCCCGAGTTCCCTGCACTTCACCTCACCCCCGTCACCCCAGGGCCGCTGGACCTCACTGACTCCTGATCATATGGAGCAAAAGGTCAGCCAAGAGAAGGGTCAGTCAATCCCAGAGAGGCAGAAACATCAACAAAGTTTCTCCCATCTGAGTCTCTCCTCATCTCTTAGAAGACAGGAGGAGTGGGAAGGGAGAACATTGACATTGACCTGACCGGCTTGCAGCAGGGATGCTAAGTCCAGCCATGCCCATGACAATCTGGTACCAGTAAGAACGTTTTCCCTGCCCCCCAAAGCCAATGTGCCCCCTATTTTTAAAAAAATTGCTTAGAGCCACACCGAACTACCAGGCATTTAGACATTTCTAGAGGGGCTCAGAGGTGTGGAAGGTGGGCCAGGGCTGGAGGCAGCAGGCAAAAGAAACATAAAAACATTGGATGCAGTTTTTCCCATGCAACCTGTCCATTAACCCCCACCGTCCTTCCCAGGGCAGACTGGAGGCAGGATGCATCCACCTTATCCATGTCTACAGAGTCATGTCTTGAATACTCAACCCAAGTTCCATCAAGGAGGGGTCCCTATGCCTGGAATTTAAATATCAGACCTGGAAGTGCATTAAAAAAAATAACAGCTGGCCTGCTGAACACTCACTAGATTCAGTCCTTCTTCAGCCTCACAGGAACTCCACAACAACCCTACAAGGTGATTACACCATTATCCCCTTCATACAAGAAAGGAAACCAAAGTCAGGGAGGCTAAGGAACAGGCCCAAGTTCACAGAGCTGCTAAGTGGAGGAGTCTAGGCCATACAGCCCCAGGGCCTGGCCTCGGATTCATTCATTCAGCAAATATCTATTAGGCACCAAATGGAATTTCTTCCAAGTAAACAAACTGCCTTTTGGAGAGGCCATTTCTTTTCACAGCTCAGGAGATAAAGGGGAGCCGGAGAGCTTGCAATCACAGTGTTTCTCCCACCTTGCTTTGTTAAGCTTCTCCACCTCGAGGGATCCTCCTCCACTGCACTATCTGGGGGCTGGAAACAAAACAGGCAAAACTGTTCTCATGGAGCCTGCATTCTCATGAGAAGAGAGACAATAAATAAGATGAATCTGTAAAACATATAATATGCAAGATAGTTACAAGGAGGACAACTAGAGCAGGGAAGGAAGAGATGGGATGGGAGAGATGCATAATTTTAGAGTGGATGGTGAGGGCAGGCCTCAGGCAGAAGTAACTTTAAACAAAAACCAGAAGGAGATAAGACAGTGGCCCATGCAGCTAGCTGGGGACAACACCTTCAGGAAAGCAGAAAAGTCAGCACAAAGGCCCTGAGGCAGGAGCTCTGCTGATGTGTTGGGGAACAGAGAACTCAGTGTTGCTGGACCAAGTGAAGTAAGGAAGCAAGCAGGAAGTGAGGGCAGTGATAAGGACCAGTCATGGGGCCTTGACTCTGATCAAGCCCTTCATAACGGATGACACAGCTAGGCTCAGAGAGGCTGGTGTTTTGTGAAAAGCCACACAGTGCTAGGGGCTTCCCTGGTGGTTCAGATGGGAAGAGACAGGGAGCCAGGGACTAGGAACCTCCGGCGATGGTGAGCTTTCTCTCTCCTTGGGCTATTAAAAAAAAAAAGAAAAGAAAAAAGAAAACCCTCTCCAGAAAGGGGCTCTACTGGAGAAAATTCCTACCTGGCTCAGGAGCAGCTCCTCACGCGTGCGCTACACAGGAAGAGCTCCCAGTTTCCACTGTAAGGCAGGGACACAAGCACGGCATGCAGCGTGCATCACACTGTCACACCCACGTGTGAGCGGGTTTCCTGCCCCGAGAGAGAGGGAGTCCATCAGAGGCAAGGATGTCACAGGAAGGCTTGCCACGTTCCCTTTCCACGGCCAAGGCGCCTGCTCACTGGCCTCCCTGACCTGGGTGCTGGCTTCTGGAAGGTGTCCTGAAGGCTCTCAAGAAGGTTCTCAAGAGGACTCAGTTCTGTCCACCAAGCACCCCCATGGTGTGCCTGCCTCCTCACACTGCAAAACTTCACAAGAGCCTTTTGAGAACCCAGAGGCTGACAGCACATGGAAGCCCCAGGAATTCACAGATCAGGGCCTCTGAGCAAGCAGCAACAACAGCCAAGGTCATGCAGTTCAGCTCAGCTGTGTCTCCACACCTCTCAGGTACACACCAGTGCAGCCCTCACAACAACCCCAATATGCAGTCTGTGATTATCCCCACTATACAGATAAGGAAACTGAGGCACAGGGAGGTCACATGACTCACTCGGGATCTTGTTCATTCATGGTAAGAGCCAGAACTGGGATATGAACCCCAGCAGTCTGACTCGAGTCCACACCCTCTGGGGAAAAGTGGGTGGTCCACCCCTCAAAGACCTGCCCCAAGGTCAGACTCACTGCACTGAGAATAGATGCCTTGGAGGCAGGACCAGGAAATGATGTGGTCCTGACGGGGGTCCCATCTCAATGCTGGCAAGTCCTCTCTGCTTCCCTGGGAATGCCAGATTTCACACATTCCTTACACGTCCCTGATGACCCTGGCACATCTGATCAAATGTCTGTCTCATCCAGGACTAGGCTGTGAGCTGCAGAAGCTCTGCTCTAGTCTATTTGCATCCCACGGACAGGCACTCTGTGCTGAGGGAGTTAATAAGTAGACGTGTGCACAAATGAACAAAGGGGGGCAGGTCCAGATGTTTTAGGTGTCTCCTCAGGAAACTTTCAGATAGAATATTATGTCACTTGGGTCGTTTTCTATTTGCTTCCCAACCAGTCCCACAGCAAGACTAAAATAGCTACATATAGATGCTCTCACTCTTTTTCCTTTTATTGAATTTAACTCAATGTTTCAGTTTAATTTTAAAAACACAGCAGGTTAAAGACTTACTGGAAAAGACCCTGTTGCTGGGAAAGATGGAGGACAGGAGGAGAGGGGGGCGACAGGATGAGACGGTTGGATGGCATCACCGACTCAATGGACATGGGTTTAAGCAAACTCATGGAGATAGTGAAGAACAGGAAAACCTGGCGTGCAGCAGTCCATGGGGTCGCAAAGAGTCGAACACAACTTAGAGACTGAAGAAGACAAATAGGTCAAAATGTTGGATGTACTGTGCTACTCACGAATATTTATCCCTCCGGGCTATATAAATTGAATAACTATTAGCAATTAAAAGAAGGTCAACAGAAGGCTTTCTGGAACTCTCTACCAAGGGAAGGGGGGAGAAATCGACACTGTGATCAGGAGCCCTGGGTGAGGACTCTGCAGGAAAGGGAAGAAGATCTCAGCTGACAAGGCAAAAGCGGGTGCTTAGAGGGCCATCCCAGCCCCCAGAGCAAGTCCCAGGAGGGTTTGAAAGAGAGCTGCTGTACCCATAAGTCATCTATTTAGATGAGGAAAATGTGGACTTGGTGTGAAAGGACCCAACTGAGAGCACAGAGTTCCCGGAGATGGTGAAGACAAGCACGTGTGAGCCTGGGCCTGGCACCTCACCTGCTCTTCCTTCTTTACTGCTCACCTGAAGGTGTTCTGAGACAAGTCAGTCCTGGCAAGAATGCATCTGGCAAGAGGGCACCCCCAGGCACTGTGGTGGGAATGGAAATTAGTTCAGCCACTATGGAAAACAGTATGAATGTTCCTTAAAAAACTAACATCAGAACTACAATATGATCCAGAAATTCCTCTACTGGATGAATATATATATGGGAAAAAAAAAACATAATTTAACAAGATGCATGCACCTCAATGTTCACAGCAGCACTACTTACAATAGCCAAGATATGAAAGCAACCAAGTGCCTATCAACAGACGATGCTACTGAGACAGGATACACAAGCACACACACTCACTGGTATAATTCAGCTATTAAAAAGTGAAATATTGCCATTTGCAGCAATGTGGATGGACCTAGAGAATATTATCCTTAGTGAAATTAGTCAAAGACAAATACTATATCATTTATAAATGGAATAAAAAAAATATTGCAAATGGATGTATATACAAAACAGAAACCAACTCACAGACCTAGAAAACAAACTTACGGTTACCACAGGAAAAGGAAGAGGGAGGAGGGACAAATTAGAGGTATGGGATTAACAGATACAAACTATACATAAAATAAACAACAAGGATTTACCGGGTAGGGAATTATGGGCTTTCCAGGTGGCACTAGTGGTAAAGAACCTGAAGGAAAGTTACATGGCTCAAAATAGGCTGGAGTTAAAACTCCCCTCTGGGTCCTCCCCACCATTCTATGCAAAACAAAGAACTCTCTCACAGGAAGGAAAAATAAAAAATGGATATTAAGGTTGATTATGCCCAGCTCCCAGCTGGTCCAGCCTCTGGCCGATCTCCAGAAGTCCTTACCCCAGCCATTTGAGAAATAACTACTCCTAACAACCTTGGAGAACAGGCCCTCTTAAGACAGTAGATTTCCACATATATGCCTATATATACTTACTCTTTTCTTGGGTTAGTGCAAAACAAGAACAGCTCACTAATCTGACTGCTGCCCCTTCTCGCCTCATTAAAGGTGATCTGTTCCTGTAAATTGCCAGTCTCGTTTTTTCTTCTGAACCTCACCTTCTCTAACTCCCTTACCCTACAGAACCCACCTATCAATGCAGGAGACATAAGAGACTTGGGTTTGATCCCTGGTTTGGGAAGATCACCTGGAGGAGGGCATGGCAACCTGCTCCAGTATTCTTGTCTGGAGAATCTCATGGACAGAGGAGCCTGGTGGGCTACAGTCCAAAGGGTTGCAAAGAGTCAGACACAGCTGAAGCGACTTAGCACACACAGACACTTACACCCAATATCTTTTAAGAACCTATAATGGAATAAAGGAAGGAAGGGGGTTAAGAAGACAAGAAAGAGAGAAACTGGCAATGCTCCTGATACATAGTCAGTGCTCAATAAATGATGGAGCCTTCCTTTCTTTTTCAAGATGGATAAAGTTATCACCAGCCACAGTTGGCCCAAATGGGCTACTCCAACAGCTTTTCCTTCCTTCTCCACAAGCAAGAAAACCCAGTTTCATCTCATTTGATTTCTACCTTAGAAGGAAATTGGAAGATACATTCCAAAGTTCTCCACACATCCCTCTACAGCTGCCTTAGACTCCACCTATGATATCTTCCCCCAGGCAAAGTTCCTCCTCAAAGTGCCAGAAAATCAGCCTCCTTGCAATTTATCATCTCCAATCTACTTTCTACCCTCCCAGGTTCTAAAGAACAATCCTTTTCGTTCTCTGCATAGAATTCCTTCAAATATTTGGTGCTCCCATCCCCCAAGTCATCACTTCCCCAGGTTAAATGAAGCCAATGTTTCCCACAGTTTATTTTACAAGAGGATTCCAATGTCCTTCCCCAATCCATGTCTCTCTCAGCAAATGATGTTCTCATTTATCTTGGGCATCCAGACCTGAAGGCATCACATGTCTGGAAGACATGGCCCAGCAATAATAACTATACACACTAACATTGATGGAATACTTACTATGCACCAGGTTTGTGTAAGAACTTTTCTTGTATGAATTCATTTACTAACTGCCTTTGCAGCTCTGCACTCTGCCTTGGGAAATCATTCGTGTACACTACATCTAGACCACCCAACTAATCAACTCCAAATATGAAGTGTCACTTCACTTTAACAAGGCTTATTACTAAAGCCTCAGGTCATTGCAGCACATCACCACCTGAGGGCAGGAGGTAGAAGATGTGAAATGCTGAGCTTCTTCCTTGCTTACTCTCAAAGTATTTACTCTCAAGGACTCTATCTCCAGTTAAGAGATTTAATTTTGGCATCTTCACGATTTTCTACTTTCAGACCATGCACGTGCTGTGTCTACCGTTGACATCAATTCTATTGCTCCTAGAATGTTCCTAGGACATAAGAGTGCCTATTGCTCTAAACAAATGCCTGGTCATGAACTATCTCTCTTGAAAATGTTGTGGAAGAGAGAAAAAAGTAGAAAATCTCAGCGATGACGCAATTTCAGTGGTCCTTTTTGCTAAATACACAGGTACTGCATGGTTTGTTTTCAGAAACAGAAAACGGATGGTATCGAATGAGCCACACTTTCCCAGGAAGGTCACACTTAGAGACAACCGGCCACTCTTAGGAAACTGGCTGTAGCCCTGGGGTCACTTGTACCAAGTAAGGTGATAACAATGGTCTCCTTCCCACCACGCTTCACCCCAGCACCAAACCCTCATGACCATCCTGGGGGACCCGTGCTATTTCATGTTTCAGCAATGATGATGATGGCTCGGGAGCCCTCATGCAGGGCAACGTCTCAGCCCAAAACTCAGCCTCTTCCCCAATAAGCTCCTGCCACACAACAATAAGGATTCCCTAGTGGCTCAGATGGTAAAGAATCTGCCTGCAACATAGGAGACTCGGGACCAATCCCTGGGTTAGGATGATCCCCTAGAGAAAGAAATGGCAACCCACTCCAGTATTCTTGCCTGGAGAATCCCATGGACAGAGGAGTTCTGGCGGGCTACCATCTGTGGGGTCGCAAAGAGTCGGACATGACTAAACAAGTAACGAAGAGCTGACTCATTGGAAAAGACCCTGATGCTGGGAAAGATTGAGGGCAAGAGGAGAAGGGGACGACAGAGGATGAGATGGTTGGATGGCATCACCAACTCAATGGACATGGGTTTGGGTGGACTCTGGGAGTTGGTGATGGACATGGAGGCCTGGCGTGCTACAGTTCGTGGGGTCACAAAGAGTCAAACATGACTGAGCGACTGAAATGAAGTGAACTGAAACAAGTAATACACATACATAACAAACACACCAGCTTTCCCCAGGGTGGTGAGAGAATGGCTAATGTGAGGGGGAGCATCTTGAACGTATTAAAACACTGCAAAACATGTTTGCATTCATCCTTCAAAGAGTAAAAAACCCTCTGTATTCTGTTTCTTCTTCAGTGCTTTTTTGTGATTGTTTTCTATTGTTTTCACCTTAAATGAAACTATCCTAATTCAGTCAGGACCAGAAAACCAAACAATAGCCTCAGGATAGACTTTGCAAAAGAGAAAGCAAAACCCACAGGGGAACCAGGCCAGCTGCAGAGGGCTCAGGCAACACAGCAGCTTCATGGCATACAGACACCCCTAGGTCAGTCTGAGACAAAGACCTCCGCCCACAGGAGATGAGCTTGGCTTGTCACCACAAGAGCTGGGCTTGTCTGGGATGAGGAGGGTGGGTGCAGCCTTACTTCAGCCTGAAGCATTGCCAGCTCACTCTGTGTGTACCACTTACTGTTGGATAGCCATTATTTGCAGAGAGCTGACACTGAGACAGCAAGGAGGCGCCAGCCATGCCCATTCATCTCCTGCCCCAAACACTGTGATCTGAGTGGCCCAGGTAAACTGGCATTATGGTATGGGCATCTCAAAACTGAATTTAAAAAGGAGTCTAGAAAAAGGGATTTCATATGACCTGATGGAGGAGGAAAGGTGGTACCCACCACCATTCTTCACTGGAAAGAGAATGAGATTGAGCTTGAGTCCAAGATTAAGATCAAGGCTGAGATATATTGGACTTCCCTGGTGTACAGTGGCTAAGAATCTGCCTGCCAATGCAGGGGACACAGGTTTGACCCCTGATCCGAGAGGATTCCACATGCCACAGAGAAGCTAAGCTTATGCATCACAACTACTGAGCCCGCCCTCTAGATTCCCCAAGTTGCAACTGCTGAAACCCACGCACCCCAGAGCCTGTGCTCCACAACAAGAGAAGCCACCTCAATGAGAAACCAGTGCACTGCAACCAACAGTAGCTTCTGCTTGTCCAAACTAGAGAAAGCCCAGGACAGCAACGAAGACTCAGCATAATCAAAATAAATAAATATTTTTCTAAGATAAAGACTGAAAAAGAGACAGAAAGAAAAAAATCAGATACAAAGAGACACAGTAAAGACAGAGGCCCTAGGAGGACTGTGCAATAACTGCTCGTTTCCTTATAGGTCTTCCTTTTTGTTTGCTTTCTCTCCTGCTTCCCTGGAGAACTGGCTCCAGCCTTGATTAGCCATGTGACCTGTTGATCATAACTTCCTACAACCCTCAGAGTGCCCGGTACATAGGAGGCATCCAGGAAATTCTTCCTCTCCTTTTTAGCATACTTCATCTCCTCCTCTCTTGTTTCTCTTATTCTTACTTATATTATCATCATTATCATTCCCTTCTATGTATTAGTTTTTACTAAAAAGTAGTACATTCAAAAACAATCATCAAATGTTACACTCAAAAAATACTTGTTTTACCTCTAATATGATAAAAGGTATATATAACCACCTACAGCAAACACAGTGATTCACTGTGAACTATTGAAAGCTTTTTCCCTAGCTTCAGAATAAAAGATGTCAGCTATTACCACTTCTCTTCAATACTTTTGGGAGGTTATAATTTTGGTTAATAAGACAAAAAAGTGAATTAAAGGATGTAAATAAAAGAAACAAAACACCCATTCACAAATGATATAATGGTATGAAAAGAAAACCCAAAAGAATCTAAAGATAATACTACCAATCAGCAATTAGAAAATGAAAGTTTTTAAAATTTCCACTTAAAATAGCATCAGAGAGCATCAAACTTTTGAGAATAGATCTATTTGAAGATTTTCAAGACAATTTCACAGAAAACTGTGGAACACTGCTGAAAGAAATTAAGGAAAACCAAATACCATCAATTTTCATCCAAATGACCAACTGATATAAGATAACCCTAGCCAAAAATCCTAGCAGGCTTTTTTTGTGGAAATTGGCAAGTTGATTCTAAAATACATATGGGAATGCAAAGAGCCAGGAGCCAAGAAGAAAACACAAAATGTTGACAAAATTAAATTACCAAATAACATGATGGATTATAAAGCTACAGTATTAAGACAGTGTGGCATTGGTGTTAGGATAGAAAAAGAGGCCAACAGAACCAAATAGAGAATTCACAAATAAAGACACTTGATTTGGAACAAAGATATATTTTTCAGTAAATGGTGTTAGGTCACCTGGAATTCTATGAGAAAAGGAAATGAATTTGACCTCCTTCCTCAGAATTCTACACATAAAAAAAAAGAAAGAAAGAAATTCCAGATGGACTATGGGCCTAAAGGTGGATGTTAAAACAGTAAAACATGTAAAAGAAAACATAGACTAAAATCTTCCTAATACAGGAACAGGCAAAGATTTTATAAGCTTAAAAACATTGATAAATTGTACTTCATTAAAATTAAGAGCATCCCTTTATAAAAAGTGCACCATTAACAGAATAACAAAGCAGGCTACAAATTGAAAGAAGATATTCTACAATAAATATATCTGATGCTATAAACTGAAAGAAGATATTCTACAATAAATATATCTGACAAGGAACTTAAATCCAGAATATGAAGAGCTCCCATAAATCCATTTTAAAAATACAGAATTTTACATCAAATGGACAAAAGATTTGAACAGGCATTTCACTGAAAATGATATCCAATGGCCATGCTACATATAAAAAATGGTCAACATCCATCAGTTATCAAATTTAAACCACATGAGACATGTTAATATCACCACATAAGCCTCTGCAAGGAAGAGGAACAAATGTAAATCAAGCATTGCTCTAAGGAGTATAGCTGGCATAACTTTGGGAAGTTGTCTGATAGTATCCACTAGAGTCTACTCTATGATCCAATTATTCCAGTCCCGGGTGTATGTTCAAGAGAAATGAGTGTACATATCCACCAAAAAGAAGATGTACAAGAATGTTCATACAATCAAAAAAAATAGAAACAACACAAAATGGATTAGAGATCTAATCATAAGACCAGAAACTATAAAACTCCTAGAGGAAAACATAGGCAAAACACTCTCCGACATAAACCAAAGCAGGATCCTCCATGACCCACCTCCCAGAATATTGGAAATAAAAGCACAAATAAATGAATGGGACCTAATTAAAATTAAAAGCTTCTGCACAACAAAGGAAACTATAAGCAAGGTGAAAAGGCAGCCTTCAGAATGGGAGAAAATAATAGCAAACGAAGCAACGGACAAACAATTAATATCAAAAATATACAAGCAACTCCTGCAGCTCCATTCCAGAAAAATAAACAACCCAATCAAAAAGTGGGCCAAAGAACTTAACAGACATTTCTCCAAAGAAGACATAAAAATGGCTAACAAACACATGAAAAGATGCTCAACATCACTCATTATCAGAGAAATGCAAATCAAAACCACAATGAGGTACCACTTTATACCAGTCAGAATGGCTGCCATCCAAAAGTCTACAAGCAATAAATGCTGGAGAGGATGTGGAGAAAAGGGAACCCTCTTACACTGTTGGTGGGAATGCAAACTAGTACAGCCACTATGGAGAACAGTGTGGAGATTCCTTAAAAAACTGCAAATAGACCTGCCATATGACCCAGCAACCCCACTGCTGGGCATACACACCAAAGAAACCAGAACTGAAAGAGCCACATGTACCCCAATGTTCATTGCCGCATTGTTTACAATAGCCAGGACATGGAAGCAACCTAGATGCCCATCAAATGACAAATGGATAAGAAAGCTGTGGTACATATACACAATGGAATATTACTCAGCCGTTAAAAACGGCTGATTCATTTGAATCAGTTCTACCCAGGTGGACGGAACTGGAGCCTATTATACGGGGTGAAGTAAGCCAGAAGGAAAAACAACAATACAGTATGCTAACACATATATATGGAATTTAGAAAGATGGTAATGAGAACCCTATATGCGAGATAGCAAAAGAAACGCAGATGTATAGAACAGTCTCGTGGACTCTGTGGAAGAGGGCAAGGGTGGGATGATATGGGAGAACGGCATTGAAACATGTTAATTATCATATGGGAAATCAATCGCCAGCCCAGGTTTGATGCTCGGGGCTGGTACACCGGGATGACCCAGAGAGACAGAATCGGGAGGGAGGAGGGAGGGGGTTCTGGAAGGGGAACATACGTATACCCATGGCAGATTCATGTCAATGTATGGCAAAACCAACACAATAAAGTAAAGAAAATTAAAAAAAAAAAAAGAATACTCTGTATTCCAACTCAGAATTTTAAAGCAAGAAATATTGTCAAAAATATGACACTAAAAAAAGTAAATTCAATTAAAACTTTTTTTATAATAAAAAAATAGAAACAACCAGATGTCCATCAATTATAGAATGAGTAAACAAACTGGGTGCATTTCTACATTGTAATACTAGACAAAAAAAAATTTTTTTAATAATAATTCTATATACGTCAAATAGGGATAGATTTCAGACATAAAGTTAAGTGGAAAAAAACCAGAACATACGACACATATCACGTATGTACTGCTATGTAATAGATTAGGCCAAAACTCAGTGGCTTAAAATAACAGATATTTATTGTATCCACTCTGTGGGTTGGGAATCCAGGTGCAGCTTAGCTAAGTCCTCCACCTCAGGGCTGCTCACAAGGCTCTGATCAGGGTGTCAGACTATGATGATCTCAAGCCTCAACTGAGGGAATGTCTGCCTCCAGGCTCACTTACACAGCTGTTGGGCCACCGGCTGTTGCTCAGAGGGCAGCTCATAACATGGTAGCTGGTTTTGTCAGAGCAAACTAGAAGAATCAGAGACAGTACCAGCAAAATGCAAGTCCTCAATGCAAGCCTTGAGGAACCTAATCTTGGAAGTACTACCCCCTCACTCTTGCCATATCCTATTCATCAGAAGTAGGCTTTGGGGTCCAGTCCACATCCAAGGGAGGACATCACACAAAGGCATGATTATCAAGAGGCAGAGACGATTGGGAGCCCTCTGAGAGGCTGCCTGCCACACATTATTCCATGTACATGAATTTCAAAAACAGACACATCTTGATAGAAATCAAAATATAGATTACTGCCATGGGGAGAGGCTATTGATGAGGAGGAGAAATGAAGGAGTTGTCTGGGATGCTTAAGATGTTCTATATCTTGATCTCATTTCTATAGTGGGGTAACATGAGTGTAATCACACATACAAAAAAATTCACTGAGATGTACTATTCAAATCTGTGCACTCTAGCACATGTATATTACACATCAATAAAAAAAATATCAAGGGATCTGGTAGCCACTATCTTTTCCCTTCTATATCTGAGGATATAAAAAGGTGATCTGAGTTCCTGAGAAGGTCAGAGAGCTAGTTTTTAGCGGTTATCCTGGTTAGCCTCTCTTATATGGTCAGTGTATGCATGTCACCTCCCAAGAGCCGCTGGCTGGATCCTCCCTCTGGCAGTTCCGTGTGAAGAGAACTGTTCGCTCTCAGAGGCAGAGGCCATGCCTGTGTAATGTGCTCCTCCAGCACCAGGGCCAAGGTTACACTCCAGAAAATACCTCTGTTATTTGAGAAAGTTCTCAGAAATCAGTTCCATACCAGGAGTTACACTTCCTGGGCCCTCTTCACCTATGGTGCCTGTAAACGATGAACAATAAAAATGCCATTATTCTGGTCTTTCAAACTCAAAATTTGAGAAAATCTAGATGTGATCTGGGTAACAGCCGAAGTTTTGCACTGAGCTCAAAAAGTGTTTAACAAGTTGCTGGGGGAAAACACAAAGGGTACGTTTGGCCCACTTAATCACAGTTGATCTTGATGAGGATGACAGCATAATCTGATGTTAGAGATACATCTCACTGAATCTGAACCCCAACACCCTGAATTAGGAACTAAGATTCACACCGACATTGTAAATGAAGACATTATATGAAAAGAATATAAGTAAGTGGCCCAAGACTATCTAGCTAGTAAGAGGCCCAACCAAGTGAGGCCAAACTGACATGTATTCTGCTCCCAAGTCTATCATCGTTCAGTCAGTCATATCCGACTCTTGGCAACCCCATGAGCTGCAGCACGCCAGGCTTCCTTATCCTTCACCATCTCCCGGAGTTTGCTCAAACTCATGTCCATTGAGTCAATGATGCTATCTAACCATCTCATTCTCTGCCACCCCCTTCTTCTCCTGCTCTCATACTTTCCCAGAATCAGGGTCTTTTCCAAGTCAGTGATCTTAACTAATTCATTACATGATTCTTCATGCATGACTTTTAAAATAGCCACTTAGTTCCGTATGTGCCAGTCAAATTGTTCAGAATCAATAGCATAGGTCCAGAAGGGCCACATTAGCAGTTAGACTGGCATCCTCTAGGTCTTAGAAAGAACCAGCTTGGATTGCAAATTGCACTTCGTTTGGCTTACTAATTAAAAATCTGTACACACTGAACACATGCACACACACACAGAGGCCTGCCACTGCCAAAGTATAATAGCAGAGCTCCAACCAGTAAGGTGCTCATTTGATGGGCAACCTCAACTCAGGAGACCAAACAGAGAGCTGTCCACTCTAAGTCCCAGGGGTGTGATGAAGGGCACCAATACTCCTGCCAGCCCAATAGGGTGGCACGAATGCAGAGGAGTGGGCTTCCTTAGACCCATCCATCTCCGGGATGAGCGGGGGTGGGTGCTGTGCATCAAGACATCAGCACCCGGAAGTGATCCATAATGAAGCCCTCACAGCCCTTGGAACACTGAGAAGGACTAAGCTAATCAGTCCTACAGACTTTGACCAATTTCACTAAGAGAATATATGGCCAGACCACATGACTACAACAGGCAATAGCAGTTTTTGGGAACCGTGCAAACCACAAGAAGAAACAAGCTGCTGAATTAAATATGATTGAGCATTTCCTTGGGGGATTTCCCTTTTTACTGTTCATTTGTTACTTGTTCATTCATTTATCAGCCAGAGTTTAACAAGTCTAAAAGAGAATATTTTTTAATCATGCAAAATCTAGCCATTATTTATTTCTCCTATAAAAAAAGGCCACTACTCCCTTATTCCTTCAGGAGATACTCTGATCCTTTATATCAGGAGATAGCCTGATCCTTGGGCAAGCCAGGGATGTTTTATATCAGAGGAGAATGTCTTCTCTCCCCTGGGAAGATCCCCTGGAGAAAGGTAATGGCAACCCACTCCAGTATTCTTGCCTGGAGAATTCCATGGACAGAGGAGCCTGGTAGGCTACAGTTCATGGGGTCACAAAGAGTCAGACATGACTGAGTGACTTTCACTTTCTTTTATATGCAGAACCATGTTTCCAAATCTCATAGTACATAAACATAAGTCAGTTTCCACTCACTCACCAAAACCTCCTCACTGAAGCACCATGCATTCATGTTACCTGTAGCACAATTTTAACTATTTCTATTTACTTAATAACTGACTCCAATACACACACACGTGTACACACACACAGACTTTAAGCTTCATGAGAGTACAGACCACAACTTCTGCCTCTAATTCTCAGCTCTGCCTTTTCCAGTTATGTAATCTGAGTCATGTTACTGAACCTCTCTGATCCAGAAGCGCATGGAAATTTTGTGAGGCTCAAATAAGAAATACATATAAAATACAGCAGAGCACTCATTAAATTTAATCAACTTCATCTAACTATTACCGAGCAAGAACAAAGAATCCAGAGTCCACATGCCACAACAGTTCTTCCTCCTTATCCTAGACGAGATTTATTCTGGCCACCCATGGCCAGACTTTTCATGCAAGAATCCAAACAGAAAAATCCCACATCCTGCCATCACATGGTATTTTATTGGAATTTCATCTCTCTGGACAGTCTCAATTCCCTTCTCTCCTCTTCCCCTCGTCCTGTCTGATGCTATGATGCTACAATCCAGTCTCTGTGACTCGGGACTGTTTCCATGGTGATGAGCAGTGATGTCATAAAGGAGGGATTGTTACAGGGCTGAATGAAATTTGGCACCAGAGGCACCCTGCCTCCTTATATAAGGGGGGGGGGGGACAAGCCCGTGGGTACATCTCAGAAAATGGGAAACTGAATCACCCGAGGGATGTCAAGGGATGACCAGAGGGAGAGAAAGTTCCAATCCCTTCCACACAATAGCAGCCCCATTTGGAAAAGAATGGATTTAACAGACCTCACCAAGACAAGAATCGTGTTTCGCCAAAGAAAACAAAAGGAACGAACAAGAGGCAGCAACTACTGAAGACTCCACGTTCTGGTCTAGGAAGACCCAAGCTCACAGAGGCTGAATCCACCAAAGTCCACTGCACTGTTTATTGAATAAAAAGCTACCGACTCTTCCCTGCCAGAGCCTTCGATTGTCACGTGAGTCTGACTGCTCCAAAGACAGACCATGGTGACTCAGCCCAGCATGCATTTTGAAAGTAAAAAGTCTTAGCAGAAAACCAGCAGCCAACGTCAGCTTAATTCCTAAGAGGAACTCAAACCATCTTAAGAAAATTCTCAGAGGAGATTTTATTCAAAGGAGCATCCTGTAATGCCATCTCTAGGTTCTGCAAAAGTAAGCCCAGTCTTGTCTGCACAGCTGAAGGAAGGAGACCTTAACCCAGATGAGCAACGCTTGTGAGTACAGAAGCACCGGTCGCCTTGGAAAGGCCTGGTCAGGGTGCTCATTGTCAAGGCCAGGTCCCTCTGTGCATATCCCTTGAAATTACAGATTGAGTGATTGACACAACTGTAAGTGCCAAGGAATGAGCTCTTCTCAATAAAAGGCTTCCCCTTGGTCCCACAATAGGCTCTGGGAGCCCGTGCTTTAGCCACCGCAGAGTCCCCTTTTCCTTCTCTAGGCAGCTGGTTCTCCTTAACGCTCTGCTCCTGGCAACTTAGGTCCACAGTAGTAGCTAAATACATGTGTTGTGCACAGGTACTTTTATGACCTTCATCATTATTTATGAATTAAATTCAAAGGGAAGTCATACCATCCAGGAAACTTGACATATGCTTTTCTATACCCACGTATGCATGTAGTTCAGATATCTCTGCTTTCTTATTATTCTGGATAGAAGGAGGCCATGCTTTCCAGATGTCAGTAAGGGCAGCAACGAGCCAGTTATCTTGTCTCAGAGAAAGTCAAGTGGCCTGAGAGCCCCATTTCCAGGTCACTCACCAGTCCCCATACATAATCTCTCATGCCTCCTGAGCTTGGCCCATGCTGTCCTCTTGGCCAACAACTTCCCTCACCCCCATCCTACCCTTACAGCCCCCTCAACTATAAGATCTGGGTTCTGGTCAAACAGCCCGGATCCTCCTTTCTGAATGCTTCCTTCCAGGAAGGAGTCCCTGTCTCCTTCACTGCCATTTCCTCCCCTACAAGCAGGGGCTCTTGAGGCCAAGGACCATTCCTTATTCATACTGAAAACATGCTCCAGCCTCTGCGATAGACGTATGCCCAGGTAGATGGGGGAACAGGAACCAAGACCCTTGAGTTCTACAAATCTTCACCACCAACTTCAAAATAAAAGTCGATTTTTAAAATCGAGCTTTTATGGACAAAGTTCCCTTAATAAGATCAAAGAGGAGCAGGGTAGTCCAATGAGAAGGCCTGGCACTCTGGTGCACCAAACTCTGGTTCTGAGACACCGAGCAAAGAGTATATCCTCCGGGAGGCTTATCCTCCAATTTTCTCATCTGTAAAGACAGAAAAGGGTGGAAGCCTCAGCTCAAAGTCCAGTTCTAACACTCTAACTCACTGAAGCGGCCTGCGGCACTGCCACGTCCTGCAACAAGAGCATGTTACGTGTCAAGGATGACTCCTCAAGGCACTGTACTGCCCTCCTGGGTAGATGTTGTCTCTTTCAGTCTTGCTTAAAGTCTCGCCTCCTGGTTAGTGATCATGGAGACGGAGGACAATTCCCCAGGGAGGGCGGGCCATAAAGACAAACGGAACCACTGCCCTTGTTAATGCCACATCACCAGAAGAGCGTCTCCCCACTCTGCCCAAACACTTCTGAGCATGACCTTGGCCAGGTCCCAGGCACCAGCTCAGCTCTCCTCAAGTCTTGCATGAGCGGGGCTAATTCCATTATTCTACAAACACTTCTCTGTGTACCTGTATATTCCGTCACTCTCCTTGTCCATGACAAATGTCTGGCATAAAAATTACCTTCAGAAATGTGTTAAGGCAGACAGCAAGCATATCCAGAGGCCTGGGGAAGGTGAGAAAACTGGAGACTGGTGGAGATGTGCTTCATTACTGTGCATCAGACAAATAGAAGGAAAAAAGTGGGGGTGCCGGGGTGAAGGAAAAAACTGATGGTTCATTCACCAGCAGCATGCATGTGCTGAAAGTCTATCCTAGTTGCTCAGCAACCAAGAAAAAGCATTTCAGAGAGCAAGGGGCTAATTGGATAAATGAATTAATTAGACATTTCCGGAGCCAGTGCCATAAATGACAACAGACTTGGGTGGCCAGTTTTCTGCTAGTAAAGTACCTTCGATCCTTGCCTCTGCTTTGGTCCAGCAAATTTAGGGAGCTGGGAAGAGTGGGAGGCAGGTAACAATGTGTCAGAGATGCTATTTTAGGAGGAGCAGGTGATGAAGGAAACCCCAGTCTTGGGGGAGACGTTGAACTAAATAATCTTTGAGCTCTCTTTCGGCTCTAACACTTGATCAGTTTTGCTCTGCAGGGTAGAGAGTGGGGAAAAGGACTAAGTCTCCACTCTAGCAGCTGAGGATAACTTTTTCCCCACACCATCCTGTGGACTTTCCTTTTGCTGTGTTTAAAGGAAGCAGGTTCCCATGAAAGCCGATAGACAGCAGTTGTTGAGGAGTTTGTGTGGGAAACGAGATGTTTTGTTGGCGGCTGCTTTTCCCTGCTCTGCTTTGCTTCCTCCCGTTCGTTTGCTTTAATTACAGCAGAACCCCACTGCTTCCTCTAATGATGGAGAGGCCGCTCCTGCACAGAGCTCACAGTAGAGAGGAGGGCGCAGGCAAGAGGTCCTGCTGGTGGGAAGAGAACAGACCCAGGGCAAGGAGAGAGGGTGGCCAGCAGCTGCCAGAGCCCATCTCTCAGCTCCACAGGCCCCTGCAGTGAGAGGAGATGAAAGAAAAGAGTTAGGGATGGGGTAGGAGAAAGCAGAAGAGAGAAACTGTAAGTCTCAACACATGCTCAGATGCATGCATGCCTGCTAAGTCGCTTGAGTCGTGCCTGATTCTTTGCAACCCTATGGATTATAGCCCACCATGTTCCTCTGTCCATGGGATTCTCCAGGCAAGAATACCAGAGTGGGTTACCATGCCCTCCTCCAGGGGATCTTCCCAACCCAGGGATTGAACCTGCATCTCCTGAGACTCCTGCATTGCAGGCGAATTCTTTACCATTGAACCATCAGGGAAGCCCACTTGCTCAGATACCAAAGTGAATTCAGCGAAGATAATCAATTTAAGTGTCTGTCAAGTGATGAGTGAATGAAGAAAATATAGTATTTATATAAAACAAAGTATTTTTCAGCCTTAAAAAAAATGTAAATCCTACCATCTGCAAATTGGAGGACATTTTTTCTAAGTAAAATAAGGCAGGTGCAGAAAGACAAAGACCGTATGCTCTGTCTTATATGTGGAATCTCAAAAAGTCAAAGTCACAGAAGCAGAAGGTAGAATGGTAGTTGTTGAGGACTAGGAGGGGGGATAAATGGGGAGATGTTGGCCAGAATACAAAGTTTCAGTTAAGAGTCCTAATGTACAGCATGGCGAGGATAGTTAACAATACTGTAGTGTATACCTGAAATTTTCTAGTAGAATAGATCCTAAATGGCTTCACCACATAAAGAGTAACTATATGAAGTGATGGATTTGTTCATTAGCTTGATCATAGTAATCATTTCACAGTGTACACATGCATCAAAACATTACACTATGCACCTTAAATATGTATGTACATATTTTTTGATATTTTTGGGGGGAAAAATCAAATAAAATGAAAAGATCTCAGGAAAATGAACAGAAGAATAAAGGACTACTATTAGAAGGTTCTCTCAGAGCTGGAAGAGTGAGGAACATGGAGAGTGCTGGGCAGAGGGGAGGGTAAGAGCCAGCGTGGTCTTCCCAAAATCACTTTCTTTTCTTATTTCTCTTTAATAAACACTGGTCCAGCCCCTGGGCCTGAGAGCTGACATGGGCTCTGGGGCGTTTGAGATCTCCTCCTGCCCCTGAAAATTTCATCCTCTACTCAAGTGCTAACCCAAAGGATGACCCTGCTTTGAATATTAAAATTCACAAGAAACAATGGGTCCTATCCATTCACAAAGGATTCAGGATAGACTTGTTAAAAGCAGGATAAATTCTCTCTAAAAGTCTGTTTTTAGGAAACCACTTAAATTTAAAACAAGAGGGGGCTGTAAGACAGAAGTCCACAAAACAGAGCTGTGCAGCAGATGGACGCCAGGGTTTCATCCTCAGGGTCACCTGCTGTTCTTTAAAGACACTTATCTCTACACTCTTACCATTGCTACTCCCTTCGGGAGAAATTTAAATAGGGTTGAATCTGAGATTAAAGAGAAAGAGAAGGCTATTGATAAGACTTAGTTCACCCCTCTCGCCATTACAGGATCATTTCCCACCATGCAGGGCTTTTCTCTGCTGGAGCATTTCCTGAGTCCCTCCTCCTCCAAACCTGAGGAAGGGAAGTAGCATATTTCTCCTCCCCTTAAAACACACATCCACACAGTGGCAAAACTGGCTCTCAGGAGGTAGACCTCCCAGGAGGTAAAAGTGAAAGTGTTAGTCGCTTAGTTGTGTCCTGCTTTTTGTGACCCCATGGATTGTAGTCTGCCAGGCTCTTCTGTCCATGGAATTCTCCAGGCAAGAATCCTGGAGTGGATATCTATTCCCTTCTCCAGGGGATCTTCCTGACCCAGAGATTGAACCCAGGTCTCCTGCACTGTAGGTGGATTCTTTACCATCTGAGCCACCCAGGAAGCCCAAACCAGGAGGCAGACCAAGCTAATCTTCAGAACTTCTTATCACCTAATAATCATCCCCCATTTTCAAGCACACACCTTGTCAAACATTTCAAATTCACCAAATCCCCACATTGATGTGCAAAATAAGGATTATAATTCAGCTATATAAAAAAAACAACTAGGTTTCAGAAAAGAAACTGCCCAAAGTCACAGAGTTGGTCAGTGATGGAGCTAAGAATCAAGATGAGGTCCATCTACCTAAGCATGACTCTGTCATCTAAAGCACCCCAGCTTCTATTTCCCCATAAGTCATCTAATTTAGTCATTCCATCCTACTGGGAGAAAAAAGCCCGAGACTATATTAAGAACTTAATGGGAAACAAGAACATCAAGGTGCCAAAAAAGATCAGTGGATTAGGAATCAGATAGATAGACATTAGTAAGGGTTTCTCCACTATCTTGGTGAATTTAAACACTCCACAGTTTCTCTTAGCCATATTTTTCATACCTGGAAAAGGACATGGTTAGATCATTAAGTGTTCTTTCTAGCTTTAAAATATGACCTCTGAATTATTTATATTCTTAGAGAATCTTGGAGAGGACAATGTTTAACCCAAAGGAATGACACTTGAACTGTCAAGTTTCTGCCCCCACAAAAAGAGGCTGAACACAGAATCCTTTCTTCTGCCCCCCAAAGTCCCATCACAAGTATGAGCAACTTTTCTCATGATTTGGTAGCCACAGCACTCCCTCACACATGTTTGGAAGTGTATAGTTTATAATGCCCTTTCAAACATGTGATTTCATTTTGATCCCTGCAACTATTACACAGATGAGAAAACGAGTCTCCATGTTGCCTGACTTGGACCGTTTCATAAAGGTGGTAGAAAGTGATACGGAGACTGGCTTTCCAGTTCCAGTTTAGTCACAATCAAAAGGGATGCTCCTGAGTGTGCCCTGTACTTGGATCCAGAGTCCCCTTGCAGCCTGAGCCTGTTCATGCCACCACTAAGCTATGACCATCATCACCCCCAACAATCTCTTTTGAGGCCATAACAGACACTAAGTAATAGTTGTTGAAATAACTAATAAAGGATGCTTATACTGTTTCAACATGTACACCTGAAAACCTGCCAACTCCATCTCTAGGTCAGATCAGCTCTGTTTAAAGGCGTGTGCACATTAACACACGCATGACCTCCCCACAATTTTCTCTCCTAACCGCCACTCCTGAAAAGACCCACTGAGAAGTATTTTATCCGAGACATGGTCCTTTCAGTATCCCTCAGTCCAAACTGTGAAGAGGCTGGCTGAGGCAGGGGACCATCAAGGAACAACAATGCTTCTCCACATCATTGTCATGGCGGTGTTTCATACAACATCATCAGCTCTGCCCCTAACTCCATTTCTTTAAAAATTCGTAAGTGTGCAAAAAGAGAAAAACACAAAACAAAACCAGAAGAGGGAAAAGGCAATCTTGAAATCCAGTCGACTGAAGAAGCATATGTTCCTGCAGGCATACTAGGTATTAATAATTCAACAAAATATTACAGTAATTACTATACTTTGCAAAATCACAACAGTGCACTTCAGCACAACTCCTACCGATCTCCCTGTAACTGCCACTAATAAATAAAACACAATTCTCTGCATTAAATTTGTTGTTTAGAAGCTAAATATTTTATCAGAACTAACATATTTTAAATAATCCATCAAGACCAGGAAAACCCCTAGCCCCACATTATTCCCCTGTTTAAGTGAAACTCCATCTCTCTGGCTAGAGGAGAAATTGACTTTGACTCGACCAAGAATGCACTGAGTGTCAAGGCTGGATGGCCCTCATGGAAGGACCTGAGAACTGCTCAGCTCACACACTCTGTTGGAATCTGGTCGGGCTATTGGAAAGAGAGTGAGAAAAGAAACAGAGAGGCAGATGAATTCTTTTGAACCATGAATCTGACCTACTTCATTCAGCTCCAGGAAAAGAAGCCATGAACTATAAAGAGGGGTGAGTGGCTGGAAACCACCAAAATGACACACTTAAGTATAGCCTTGAACATGTATGAGGCTCATGATCTTGAAATACAAGCACGCCTCCCTTTACACTGTAGTCATGGCCCCACACGTTTGCTGCTTCCAATCTATCAAGTTCTTGATTTTATCTGCTGTGTCAGCTTGTGCTGCAAAAGTGCTGCAGAACAAATCACTCACATCTCAATCTTTTCAAAAAAAAAATCAATCATTTATTCTCACAACTGTCATTTATTTTCATAAGGATACAGTGCATTTGGGGCCTGGCTGGGCAGTCTTGCTGCCCGTGGCTGGGCTGGGCTGGGCTGATCTAGGCTGGGCTTAGCTAAAAGTAGCTACAGACGACTTGTCTCCCGTTCTCTACCCAAGACTGGTGGGCCAACCTGGGCATGTTTTTCTCACGGCTATTGCAGAGGTGCAAGACAGCAGGTAGATACACAATGCCTTCTGATAACTAAGCTTAGAACCAACAGTACTTCTACTGGCCAAAGCAAGTCACAAGGCCAAACTCAAGGTTAGGAGATGAGAAAGAAGGTCCCTCCCATAGAGAAAGGGCATTGCAAAAGCCCAATACTAAGGGAGTTAGAGAGAGTGTGAAGAATTAGAGAGAGAAGCCAACAACACAACCAACCACGCCTGCTAAATAGTTCTTCAGTTGGTTTCTCCTCACCACTTACACTGTACCACCCAAGCCACCATCCTCCTTAGCCACTGCAACACTGTGGTCTCCGCAAGTCCAGCCTCTTCTCCCTCCAACCCATCAGTCAGTCATCAGTTGGTAAGACATGTCCGACTCTTTGCATCACCATGGACTGTAGCCTTCCAGGCCCCTCTGTCCATGTGGTCTTCCAAGAAAGAATACTGAAGTGGGTTGCCATTTCCTCCTCCAAGGTATCTTTCTGACCCAGGGATGAATCTGCACCTCCCCGCTGTATCTCCTTCGCAGGCAGGCACATTCTTTACCACTTGAACCACCTGGGGAACTCAACTCACAGGGTGGTCACATTTAATTATATGACTCTCCTACTTTGAACATTCCCAAGGCTTACCCCTTTGCTCTTAGGATAAACTCCTTCCACTGAGCCCATATCGCTTTTCTTGGTCCAACCCATGCCTGGCTATCTCAATTCATCTACCCCAGCCGTTAGCCCACAAACCCTCTGCTCCAGTCACTCAGTCCTTCTTTCTGTTCCTTTCAGAAACCTCAGTTCCTCATGCCACAGAAGCTGGGTACCCAAGACACTCTGCCCACTCCTCTTCATCTAACTGATGATACTCATCTGCTTCTGTCTCTCTGCCCTCTCCCTCGTAAATGTCCTTGGTGAACCTCTGACAGTATCATGAACCTCTCCTTCAGAGCTCACTATTATGCTTTTGGCCAGCAGCACCTGACACATAGATGGCGCACCACAAATATCTGTTGCATATCAATAACATTTCTTAAAGCTATTTTAATTATTTTTAAATAAAAGATGCCTGCATATGGTGACTGCAGCCATGAAATTAAAAGATGCTTGCTCCTTGGAAGAAAAGTTATGACCAACCTAGACAGCATATTAAAAAGCACAGACATTACTTTGCCAACAAAGGTCTGTCTAGCCAAGGCTATGGTTTTTGCAGTAGTCATGTATGGATGTGAAAGTTGGACTATAAAGAAAGCTGTGTGCCAAAGAATTGATGCTTTTGAACTGTGGTGTTGGAGAAGACTCTTGAGAGTCCCTTGGACAGCAAGGAGATCCAACCAGTCCATCCTAATGGAATATTAGCTGATATATATCTGAATATATACCACTACAGAATATTCATTGGAAGGACTGATGCTGAAGCTGAAACTCCAATCCTTTGGCCACCTGATGGGAAGAACTGACTCATTTGAAAAGATCCTGATGCTGAGAAAGATTGAGGGCAGGAGGAGAAGGGGACAATAGAGGATGAGATGGTTGGATGGCATCACCAACTCAACAGACATGAGTCTGAGTAATCTCTGGGAGTTGGTGATAGATAGGGAGGCCTGACGTGCTGCAGTCCATGGGGTCACAAAGAGTCGGACATGACTGAGCAACTGAACTGAAGACTATCTCATCTGGTTGTGCTATATATTAAAGATATTCAGATACTGTGTCTATGGCAAATTGCTTCAGAGAGTATTTAATTTTCCCATACCACACTGCTGATTTTGTATAAATGTGGTTTTAATTCATGAGGCTCCCTTAAAGGGTTGGGCCTCAACAATAGGAACAAAGTCCTGATGTACCATGTTAGGCATCCCCTTTCCCCATGCTCATCAGTTCCCTGAGGGGAAAACACACATCATCCAAAAACAGCAAACTATGCAGAATCAGCAAGTACTCTAAGAATGTCAAAGACCCAGGGGGAAGTTTTTGACCTTACATTTCTATGCCCAGATGAGCCATCAAAGCCATGTGAGATAAAAATAAATTTAAGATATATCCACAATGAAAATAAAAAGTATCACTCAAGCACTGGGTGACTATATAATATACCATCCAAGGCAGGATCATTTAAGAGTTAAAAAGAACCTAGTAATATTTATGTCAGGACACAGGAACAAGTCAGGACATTCCTCCTCATTCTCTGAGAAAGAACAGTTGAAGATCTACCACAGAAAAATGAAATGCAATCCAAAAAAAGAAGAGGAATGTAATTCAGGAAACAGAGGCACCAATCCAGAAGTAGAAATAAATAGAAATATCAAGATGACAACAAGGAGGCAGGCCTAGAAAGAAATCAGTACAAATTAGAATATCCATTAATGATACAATTAAGAAGCTGGACTATCTTAGTACTATGGTGAAAAATAGATGTTTCTTTTGTCTTCCTATGAGGAACATTCTCATTGAGTGACAGATTTAGTCATTAGGTTTACATCTATTTCTAATCATGCTACTGAACTTTTTTGTAGATAGTGAAACAACCATAATATTTTAAACATTTTATGAGTTTGCATTTACTGTGGTCTTGATTACATTCAGTGTATTTCCTAAGAATGCTCATATTTAGCATACATTTTACATGATCTCACATATTTTTTTGCAATATTTGTCTAATATGTGAGTCCCACACACAAGACCATAAACTTTTGGGGTATCCAGTCAGCATCATACACTTTTCTGCACATCCTGCATCACTAGGCATATAGTAGATGCTCTCCCAAACACTTCAGATTATCTGAAAGGTATAAAGCAATCAATACAGGTCAAGTCTTGGAACAAATGCTGCTTTTTTAAAAGACATCAAATTACACTCCTAGCTGAGAATTTTATGATATCAGATGTGACTTGAAATAAATTGTACATCATGTCTGGAGTAATAATCTCAAGGGTTTTTTTTTGTTCGTTTTGTTTTGTTTTTTTAGGACCATGGTATGCGTGCTAATCAGAAAAGGCAATGGCACCCCACTCCAGTACTCTTGCCTGGAAAATCTTATGGATGGAGGAGCCTAGTAGGCTGGAGTCCATGGAGTCGCAAAGAGTCGGACACGACTGAGCGACTTCACTTTCACTTTTCACTTTCACGCATTGGAGAAGGAAATGGCAACCCACTCCAGTGTTCTTGCCTAGAGAATCCCAGGGATGGGGGAGCCTGGTGGGCTGCCGTCTATGGGGCTGCACAGAGTCAGACAAGACTGAAGTGACTTAGCAGCAGCAGCAGCAGCATGCGTGCTAATGAAAGTGTTTCATTTGTGCTGGGAGATATGGGAGAAGGCAAAAGAAATGTGTGGTTTCAAATTTGCTGCATAAGGACCTCCAGCTACTCAAAGAATGAAGGTGAGGTGATGTGAACTAACACTGTGAGATCACATCGCCCCTGTTAACAGTGCTTTGAAAAGTCCTCTTTTCAAAAGGCTACAATAGCTCATTATTTAACTGTGACATAAGCGGAGCAAATAGCATTGTCCCCATTTCACACGTAAAGAAATGACTGACCTGATACTACATCTAGCTTGCGGTGATATGGGTCTGCATCAGAAGTTACATAACTCTTTCATTTATAGATAAGGAAACCAGATCCCAGAATAAGCAAGTAACTTAATTAGCATCACACTAAGCAAAGAAGTTATTGAATGAAAGTATATCTGTTTTGGATAAGACCAAATTTATACATGTTTAAAAAAAGCATCTTCTAATTTTTTTTAAATCATAGTTCTAGTCCCTTTCCTTACTAATGCATCCATTAAAATTTATTTTATTCATAGATAAATAAGCTATTACACCTGGAAGGGTCTTCATTCTCTTACACCTAAAAAACAGATGACTTGCAGAAGAGAGTAGATGTAAATCAGAAGGCAGCTACACATCCCAACTCCCAGGCCAGTGTTCTTTCCAGACTCTCAAGTTGCCCCACGCTAAGGATATCTGAGATGGGAAGATATCAACTGTAAGCTCAGCTGCTTCCTGCCAAAATCTTGACAAAGTCAAAGAAAAAAAGAATCACGTCTTATTCCTAGGCCAGAGATCATGCACCAGCAGGTATGGGTCCAAATATGAGGGAGACTAGCCTCCAGGTTACAGTCCATGAGGTCACAGAGTCAGACACGACTGAGTGACTAAACAACAACAATATATCATGAAGAACAAGTCCATGACACACAGGTATACATATGGCTGAGTCCCTTCACTATCCACCTGAAACCATCACAACATTGTTATTAAAAAAAAAAAAAGCAGCAGCAGCCTATGCCCTGGGGTGGGGTGGGGCTCTTCAGCTCTGAGAAGTGACAATGAAAGCTAATTTGGAGGTATGCATCCCCTCCTCGAACCCCCAACACCATATTCTTGCCTCTCAGTAGAACCTGGGCTCCTTCCTTGTAAAAGGAGCCAACCCAAAAGTAAGACCCTCTCAGAACCATGATCAGTGCCTCCATCTCCCTCTCAGTATGGAATCAGTACCATGGTGGGGCTGGATGCAGAACTTTAAAAGGGTACGAGAAATATTTAGGATAATCTTAAGTGTCAACCTGACAGTGCATGGGGTGTCCAGATATTTGACAATCAACATACTGAAAGTCCATATAGTCAAAGCTATGGTTTTTTCAGTAGTCAATGGATGTTAGAGTTGGACCATAAAAAAGGCTGAGTGACAAAGAATTGATGCTTTTGAACTGTGGCATTGGAGAGAACTCTTGAGAGTCCCTTGGACTGCAAGATCAAGCCAGTCAATCCTAAAGGAGATCAACCCTGAATATTCATTAGAAGAACTGATGCTGAAGCATTAATGTGTGGCCACTTGATGCAAAGAGCTGACTCCTTAGAAAAGACCCTGGTGCTGAGAAAGACTGAGGGCAGGAGGAGAAGGGGATGGCAGAGGATGAGCTGGTTGGACAGCATCACCAACTCAATGGACATGAGTTTGAGCAAGCTCTGGGAGATGGTGAAGGATACAGAAGTGTGGCATGCTGCAGTCCACGGGGTCGCAAAAAGTCAGACAGGACTCAGCAACTGAACAAAAACAACAAAATATTAATATGTCTGTGAAGGGGACTCATCTGAAAAAACCCTGATGCTGAGAAAGACTGAAAGCAGGAGGAGAAGGGGATGACAGAGGATCAGATGGTTGGACAGCATCACCAACTCAATGGACATGAGTTTGAGTAAACGATGGGAGTTGGTGATGGACAGGGAGGCCTAGCGTGCTGCAGTCCATGGGGTCGCAAAGAGTCGGACACAACTGAGCGACTAAACTGAACTGAAGGGGTTCCTGGAGGAGCTTAGCATATGAATTGGTAGACTAAGTAAAACAGATTGCCCTCCCAGTGTGGGTGGGCCTCATTCAACCCCTTCCAGGCCTGAATAGAACAAAAAGGCTGAGTAAGAAGAGATTCTTTCTTCTTGTCTGTCTTTAAGTTGGGACACTGGCCTCCTCCTGCCCTCAGACATGGATTCAGATGGGAACTACAGGAGCAGCTCTCCTGGATTTCCAGCTACTAATGCTGGCTGTGGACTCTCAGCTTCCATGACAGTATCAGCCAATTCCTTACAATAAATCTCTCTACATATATACAGATATATATACAAATATATAAAGAGATTTACTTTGAGAGAGAGAGATATCCTATTGGTTCTGTTTCACTGAAGACCCAGGCTAACACACTCAGAAATAACTAAAGATATTAGTTCTTTTTCCTCCAGAAACATACTCTGAAACAAAGCCTTGAGTTCAAGTACAGTTGACCCTCGAACAATACAGGTATTAACAGCTTGGGTTCACTTATACTTGGATTTTTCTCAGTAAACATGTACTACAGGATCTGTGTGCTTGGTTGAAGCCACAGACATGGAGCTTTGAATACCGGAGGGCCAACTGTAAAGTCATACATAGATTTGTGACTGCATGGAGAGCCACACCCCTAACCCCCACATCACTGAAGGGTCAAAGGTAATTATTCGGGAGGTGATCCGAGGAAATACTGACTGTGCTAGAGACAGCAGAGCATGAAGGGAAGGTAGCCAATAAAAGAGCAAACTACTGCCTTGGGCTTCTGGGAGATAGTATAGGAAACAAGCTTCAGAGTTACCCCACCCCAAAGGGAAAGGGAACTGGG
The DNA here is from genome assembly GCA_007570785.1 of Antilocapra americana. NCBI lineage: Eukaryota > Metazoa > Chordata > Mammalia > Artiodactyla > Antilocapridae > Antilocapra > Antilocapra americana. Next base: position 2,491,155 of record ML664183.1, read on the forward strand.
GTATTGATCCACCAACTTCTCGTAGTCATCACCAGGTGGCTGCTCCCTACTTCTTGATGGAAACCAACTCCCTGCTTCCAGCCTGAGCCTGTGGGATCGAAGCTCCAGGCGGCACACAGTCCCTGGTGCTGATGGTCAGAAGTCAGTCCCCTTTGCAGACAAATGGCAAGTGCATAGAGCAGAGTACCAACAGATCTGCTACAAAAGGACACACACTCAATCCACTCCATCTCCTGCCTAAGTGATAATGAGAATCAACATCTTTAACCAGTGTAATACCTATTACACTATCCCCTTCACAGTATTACCTATAAGATTCACAACATCCCTACAAGTTGAGGATTATCCCCATTTTATAGCCAGTGAAACTAACATTCAGAGACTTACCTGGAATCCCTGCTGCTTGGGTACCTTCTCATAAGAGAAAAAAAAAATCTGAGTTTTGAGAAATCTTTCAGTGAAAAGTTTTCTTTCAAGCATGAATAACATTGAAAGCAACATAGTGATATAAGCAACTCTTTTGCGTCTAAAGATTCTTCCCTCTACCTGCCACCAGCCTAGAACACAAGCTTCTCTGCATCTCCAGTACCATGGCCTCCAAATTATAACAAGCTCCCTCCATATGTGTAATCACATTCAGATACGGCAGCTTGAGCGATTGCAAAAAAAAAAAAAAATGTTCCACTCTGTAATTGTTCTCCATATCCCACTGAGAACAGATCTTAAAAAGAAAAATTTCATTTCTTATGCAGCAGTGTGATCTTTAACCTGACTCTAACCATCTGGAAGAAAAACTGCCTCCCTCACCATAGATGCCAAGAAGGCTTTAAGAGGACTGAGTCAGGTATGTAGGGCCTGAGAATCAGGGAGAGAGAACTGTGATGCCCCCCAGGGGGTAGATCCTGTGCCTGGAGGCAGCAAGAAGAAATCAGATTCTTCCCCATTCCCAAGACAGTCATTCTTTACCTAGGTAGTTTTATGTATTTAAAATTTTATTTATGTCATTCAGCTCAGTTAGCTTCTGTTGATTGACCACTGTGCACAAGAAAGTGAGGGACACCAAGTCAGAAAATGCAGAAGAGATGGGGGAACCAAGCCTGAGCATCACTTCTGGCTTAATTTATATCTAGGGTTTTAGTTGAATCATTTATGGGTTGAATGGACTGCAGAATGGATGCATTTTACAAAATATCCATGCCCTTTTTTCTGCAGGAAGGGACTGAATAATCAGCCCCCCCAGGACTCAACTCCTCAGTTGTTAATCAAATGTTCATCTGTGGGTCACCAGACAAGCCCTCCCTCAATGAACTTGCAGGTTACTACGGCTCTTCCTCACTCCTTTGAAACAATTCCTCATGCAGTATTTGTTTTATTATTTCCTTCTACTTATTTTCACTTCTTTCCCAGGGCAACACTCCCTCTAGTGTCTGTGTAGGGATCTCAGGTCCCATTCCTGCTGCACAGGGTACAGACAAAAGAGGGAATTCAAGCCTGCACCTCGATGGGTGTGGATCACAACAAAATAGTCATGGGTTTGGCCCATATGATATTTCTGGAAAAGAAGCTACAGATATTCTGCAAAGAGTTTCAGCCACAGATATTCCCATCTAATGCCAGGCACAGAGCAGAGGAAGGAGACAGAGAGGAGAAACAAAACCAGAGCATCAAGGTCCACCCCATGACTTAGATGAAATGAGTCTTTGGCACTCTAGACTCTTCCTGTCTGTCAGTTCTAGTAGCCCTGTGTCCTCTTTCCTTAAAGCTACACATTTCACTCACTTCCTTCAAGAAGTCTTCCATGATTAGCTGTGAGGTATAATCACAGATACCCAAGCCAAGAGAACCTACTCTTCATCTTTCTGGATGCCTTTCTCAAAACTCCACTCAATGAAAGCCCTGAAAAAATGTTCTACTTATTAGTTGTTTATTAGTGTAATCGATAACTTGACCATACCCATCTGATTTCAATCATTTCTAAGAAAATTCTGAGTAGGAGGTTCAAGCAACCAAGTCTCCAGTCAGTCACACTTCTCTCTCTCTGTCACTGTCTCCTTCAGTGTGACACAGAAAGCAGATAACACAGACTTGTCTGAGTCAGGACATGGACTATGGCCGGCAGTTGAAATAAGTGCCTCACTGAGAACTAGGTTCTAGCCAAGCCTTAGGGGTCAGCTCACTGGGAAACTGGGCAACTACCTCCTTTCTCTGCTTCCATGTTTCCATCTGAAAATGAAGAGAAAGCCCCTTCCAATATAAGAATAACAATCAAACCAATTAACTATCTGCAGGACTAAGTACTGGTCAGGTACTTGTTTTCAACACTTGGCTGAGAACAGCATCTTACTTAATTTGTAAAATAGCCCAATGTGAGAGGTACTATTTTATCACTCCTTTTATGGATTTAAAAAGTAGACAAGAGAGGGTGACAAGTTGCTTTACGTCACACAGCTGTTAAGAGACAGAGGCAGACAGCCCAGTTTAAAAATGGGCAGAATTGAACAGACATTTCTTCAGAGAAGACAGACAGATGGCTAATGGACACATGGAAAGATGCTCAACACCGCTAATCATCAGGGAAACGCAAATCAAAACCACAATGAGATATCGCCTCGCACCTATCAGAAGGTCTATCATCAAAAAGAATAGAAGTAAATGCTGGCAAGGATGTGAAGAAAAGGGATTCCTTTTACACTTTTGGTTGGCATGTAAATTGGTACAGCCACTCCAGAAAACAACATGGAGGTTTCTCAAAAAACTAAAAATGGAACCATCTTATGACCCAACAATTCCATTCTCAGGCATATATCAAAAACAAACCAAAAAATTAATTCAAAAAGATACATGCACTCCAACATTCATAGCAGCATTATTTACAATTGCTAAGAAGTGGAAGCTACCTAAATGTTCATCAACAGATGAATGGATAAAGAAAATGTGATAGTGGTGTGTGTCAGTATGTGTATATATACAATGAAATACTACTCAGCCATAAAAAAGAATGAAATTTTGCCATTTGTAGCAACATGGGTGGACTTAGAGGGCATTATGCTAAAGGAAATAAATCAGAGAAAGACTAATAGTGTATGATATCACTTATATGTAGGATTTAAAAATATACAACAAAAAATAAAAATATGTAACAAACTAGTAACTCTAACCAAACTCACAGATACAGAGAACAAACTAGTGGCTACCAATAAGGAGAGGGACGTGGGGAGGAGGAGGATGGGGTAGGGAGTAAGAGACAAGCTATTAGATATAAAATAAGCTATAAGGATATACTATACAACACAGGGAAGATAGCCAATATTTTATAATAACTATAGATGGAAAATAACCTTAAAAAATTGTGAATCACTATACTGTATACCTGTAACTTATATAATACAATACAGCAACTTTTTACTAATTTTTAAAAAGAGTAAGTTAAACTTAACCCAAGAAAGAGAGAGAAACAAAGACAGGATTCAAAGCTAGGCATCTGGCTTCAGAACTCATGCTCCTGTTTCCTATATGGCTGTGTTTCTTGCTCCTAGTTTACTTCTATTCCTAGTATATCCTTAAAAGTATATGAGGGTAAGGGTGGGATGATATGGGAGAAGGGCATTGAAGCATGTTAATTGTCATGTGTCTAATCAATCGCCAGCCCAGGATTGATGCTCGGGACTGGTGCAGCGAGATTTCCCGGGGGGGAGGGAGGAGGGAGGGGGGACCCGGAGGGGAAGCATATGTAAACCCATGGTGATATCATGACAATGTATGGCAAAAACAATAATAAAAAAAAAATTAAAAAAAAAAAAAGTATAATCCTGATTGCATTCATGATGAAAACTCTCAAGTATACATTCACACAAGTAACACAGTCATATCCAGGCTAAATAACCTACAACCTAACAGGAGCCTTGATGATCCTGTATAACTATGGTCAGCTTTTCCCCTAAGATAGGTTTCTTCCAGCACAGGTCAAGTACCACACCCCTGCTTAGCAACAGGCACAGATTTGGTTACCAACAGCCCTGAATGGCTGGCCCTACTGTGCTCCAGGTCCTCTCACCTCAACCTAGTAGGGATGGTTTCCTCTGCTCCCCAGCAAGCAGTTCATCCCAGAAAGCTACTTGTGCAATCCTAAAGTTCTCAGACTCCATTACTTTTTGGAAATTTACTATAGCACATTTATTAGCATACTATAAAGAATAGCATCTCCATAACTAATTAACCCAAACTACACTGATCAAAACAAACGAGCAAAATGTTCCTGGTGACGCAACCAGACTTGGTTCACTCATTAGCCCAAATGATGAGGTATCTCACAAAAGGTCCCCATTAACAATGGTTAGTAAGATACAGACTTCCCAGTAAGGAGCTGGCACTTACTGTCTGCAGTCACTGCGATGGGTAGACAGGGTGGCCACAGGATACAGCCAGCGAGCAAGAGGGAGGAATCTATTCCTCAGTCTCTCCAGCTAGCCTTGTGTGTACTCATCCTGCATCTCACTCTATCTGACCTATAAAATGGGCAGCACCCTACCTCACTTGAGTGAAAATAACGGAAAATGGTCTGTAAAAGCAAGAAAGGAGAGAACCAGAAGGTGCACAGGACAGCTATAGAAAGAAAGACCAAGAGAGAGTCCACACTGCAGGGTGCCATGTTTCTGTCTGAGCCTCATACCCTTCATCTCTCTGCTGAACGATGTGATGAAGACTGTTCCCAAGAGCACATCCAGCCTTGACATCCTGTTGGTCTAAGGTGCCCACAGCATCTCCCACAATGAACCCCTCCTCTGAGCTCACAGCCTGAAACAGTCACTTGACAAATAATCACACATACCCCGTGGCATCTGTCTTGTTGTCATGTGTTATTAAACTTTACAGAAGAGCAGCCTCATACCCAAAGCATATTAGAAGGACCTTGAGCAAATGCCGTCTTTTCCTTCTTTGTCTCTCCATCATAGGCCTACCAACCTCACAGTCCCCAGAACCGTGCCACACACCCAGTGAACACTAGGCAAATGGTTGAATATCTTATGTGAGTCCATCCGACCTCTCAAATACATAAGGAAAAAGCCAGGATTGTTGACTGGTACCTATTTCTATTCTTGCATTAAGTGGGGTAGAGATGTCTCTACATCTTCTGTTAAAAGACATATTTAAAATAATAGACCAAGTGTGTAAACTCAGCACTGTTAAGAAATAGTGTCAGCCATCCTCCCCGATCAGCTAGGGCACCGTCCAGTTTCCAGGGTCAGTTCAGCAAGTACAGACTGAGCTATGGGCCAAGCAATGGACCACATGTCACAAAGAACACATGAGCAAAGCAGACCTCACAGCAGGTGTGGGACAGGGGGTACTGTAGCAAGTATTTTAACCCTCATCCCTCACCTTTGAAACACTCATAAAATAAACAAGTGATAACCTAAATATAATCAAGACTATGGTACAGTCTGTAAATTCTTTAAACAGGAAAATAAATGCTTCTAGGAAAGGTTCTAAAGAGAATCATGTTTGGATCTTAAACTGAACCAAGGGCAATGTGTGTGTCTACATAGAGGAAGAGGGGTATCCTGAGTGGACCCAAGAGCAAAGGCTTGAAGTGAAGAAGGAGATGGGGCCAATGAAGGGGCTGCCTTGGCTAGAGTGAAGGGGTCTATCACGGAACAGTCAAATGCAGAGCTGAAGAAGTAGGCCCAGGACATACACAGTGAGGGGCCTTGAATGCCAGGCTAAAGGACTTTAAATTCGAATTCAAGAAGCTAAATGTTCTCAAGATAGAATGGAGACCTACTGGATGAAATGTTCCTGGACACAGCAGCTGTCAAGTTATGAACAACCTGAGAAAATTATTGCTATTCCCAAGGGACAAGGATTTCCACTTCCTTTGTAGCCTCTGCTCAATGAGACTAGGGACTCACTCAGTCACCAACTTAGTCAAAGCCAGTTGAGTTTCTCTACGGCACACAAGGCGGAGCTCTCTTGTCTCCACTCACTACCAATGAAGTCAGAGCAGCATCCAGACCTTTCAGTAACCCACCACCCAGAGGAACAACCACGGTTAGCTGAAGGCCCTCTACCCCACAGTACCAGTGATGCTTACCCAAAGTGGCCCACCAGGCACTGGCATGCTACACTTTCCAACTTCACAAGACCTCTTCCCCCCAAACTTGCTGCAAACTAATCCTCTGACATCTTCTCCTCATAGGGAAGTGTCTCAAGCCAGCCAGGAGCTTCCCTGGTGGCTCAGATGGTAAAGTCTGCCTGCAACGCGGGAGACCTGGATTCGACCCCTGGGTTGAGAAGATCCCCTGGAGAAGGAACTGGCAACCCACTCCGGTAATCTTGTTTGGAAAATCCCAAGAATGGAGGAGCCTGGTGGGCTACAGTCCATGGGGGTCTCAAAGAATCAGACACAACTGAGCAACTAACACTTCAAGTGAGCCAAGAGGTCAAAGGAAGCAAGAAATCAACAGTTAAATCAAGCCCCCAGGCCCTGGAGTACCTGGCCTTGGATAAACCCTTCAGACACAACCTCCTATTTCAGCATTCAGCTTTGTCACACCTCTCTGCGCCCTAGAGAATGATTCAGGGCCCACAGAGCATCCAGTTCCAAAGTTTCCCCAGTTACAGTAAGAGATTTACCCAGCCTGAGGAAGAAGCAGTTCTCCCTTCTGCCCCCTGAGCCTTCTTGCCACTATCCCCTCCCCTTAAATCCAACACAATCAGAGAAGCCACTTCCTGTGTGCCTTCTCTGCCAACTACAAATCGAGTTCCAACCGCTGCATTTCTGCAATCATTAAATCAAGCCTCCCAATTAAGGAGTTTGCAACTTCTGCTTGGAAATCACTGCAGGATCTGAGAAGCAAATCATGCCCTGTAACCAACCAACTGGGCCATCAGAGAAAATGCAGAGTAGACAAACAGCCCGTGTGTGGCCACTCCACTCCCGCCTCCCACCCTCCCACCCCCAGGCTGAGAGTGAGTGACCGGGAGCAATTAGTACTGCTATGTCCCACTGCATTTCCCAGCTTTGTCTCCACTGAGATGGTTTCTCTTGTAATATTAATTAAAAACAGATTCTTTTTGGCAAACCCCTCAAGAATGGCTCCAGTGGCAGGCTTCTTTATTAAGCCTCTGAGAAGACAAAATGCATTAAGATATTGTGACATGGGTACGGTGAGCAGGGATGAGAAGGCTAGACATCCCAGCCAAAAGCTGTTTGAAAAATCTGTTTGGGAGCCACAATTAGATGCTCCAGTGAGTGAGACACAATTAATCTGATCAAATCTGTCACTATTTTGCACATTAGGAGTAAATATTTTAGAGCGTTGTCCAGCTGAATTAGTTAAGAGCATGAAACCATGACTGGGAGCATCTGGTGTGCTCAGGGCAGGATAGGGACCTCGAGTTATCAGCATCTTCCCATTCTTCTTCACCAAGGTGCAGCACTGGGCACACGAATTAAAGACTATCTGGCAAGGCATCCCAACCAGACACACTGCAGGGGCAGCACAGTGAGTGAGCTGCAAAAAACGCATGAGGGTCAGTCTATGGGAGGAGGCAGCATTCTTGCATCCCAGCACCATGAACAAACGAGGGATTCCCCCATCAAAGCTTTATAATGCTCAAGGGGCCTGGAAAGTGGACTGTTGTCGTCACAGCCTCCCTCTCTCCAGAGTCATTTGCCAACTCACTAACCAAGCAGGAAGGCATATTTCTTCTTTCGAAAGAGAAGAGCAGGCTGATGTGATTTTCTGTATCCCTGTAAGCCACAGGGTCTGGACTCCCTCTGGGTGTTTGTGAAACACTTTCTAGCCCATTAATCACCAGAATTCCAGCTGGAGACAACCAAAGAGAAAGGCAAATCGCTCTTCCAGAGTACAGGCTTCAAGCCCAAGCTCACTTTTCTCTCCCCCCGAAATACCTGGCAGGGCAAGTAAGGCCAGAGGGGAATCCAGACTTCATCTCCTCCTGACTCAAACCTGCTGAGCACTTCCTCTGTTGCCCACCAAGTTATGCCAGCCCCTCCAGGAACCAAAGTGAATATGTGACTCAAGCCTGAAATGAGACTCTCAGCCCCTGAGCACATGCTGGGCATGTGGGGAAGGGGATTGAGACCCTTCACTTGCACACCCATCTCCTCATGTGTGTGCATATGTGCTCAGGTGCTTCAGTCTTGTCTGACTCTCTGCAACCCTGTGGACTGTAGCCTGCCAGGCTCCTCTGTCCATGGGACTCTCCAGGCAAGGATATTGGAGTGGGTTGCCATGCCCTCTGCTAGGGAACCTTCCCAACCCAAGGACTGAACCCACATCTCCTGCATCTCCTGCATTGTAGGTGGATTCCTTACCCATTGAGCCACCTGGGAAGCCCCATCTCCTCATGCCTGACCACAAATGACCAGAGTAGAGTTCATTTTTCAGATATGGAGTAACTGGAAACTCTCCTCCAAAAGGAACTCACACCAGGAATGTGGTCCACCAGAGGCAGTTGAGGGAGAGCAGCAAGCCCCACAATGTGTTAATCATTAGAGCAGTGGCCTTCCTGGAGAAGGACATAGTTAACACTCAAGTAAGAAGGGAAGATGGAAGTCTCTTTTCATGCCAAAAGAGCTTGAAACAAAGATCCATGTTGTCTGCCTTGAGGGCTTCTCCAACCAGTGATGAAGGGGCCTTCCAGAAGGAACATCCTCTCCATCACTCCTTACCCTGGCATTTTTTTTTTTTCCCTAACAGCACCTTCTTTTGCTGACCTCAGGAAAGGAGAAGGGGAGAAAGAAATTGATTCGATTTTTTTTAAAAAGACAGACAGAAAGAAACTGACTGGGTAATGTTGCAGAAACTGGTTTTCTAGCTACTCCCCACCAGGGCTTGTTTCCTTAAAGTCTCCCAGAGGCAGGGCTGGGTTAGCTTGTTTGTTCATCTTCCTCGGGGCTAAACAGACTGACCCTTGAGGAAGCCCTTTCCACTGGAACTGCCTGTGAAGCATGGTCTAAAGGGGCAGGCCCTCTCTGGAGCACAGAGAGTAGGCACATGGCGCCCCTGCACTCACGTGTGCTGCCACTTCCTCTGCTCAGACAGCGGGTCTGGCCAGGAGCACAACCCATGAACCCCTGAGGGGCCTATTCCTAGACTGCCCAAATCTCATCGCTGTCACTAAGAACTCCAAGGCCAACTGGTCCGCTCCCCGGGCCCTTTGAGCCCGCTTTTTTAACTGGAGAGCCATTTCCCAGGAGGGTATAGGGCTAGACCTGCCCCCTCACTTCCTCTGCTGTACAACTGCCTTGAAGACGGTCAGAGAAGGCCATGCATTTGTAACTACTATCTGCAGAAAAGCATTCTCTAATGTCCCATCTTCAGGGATTTGTCAACACACAGAAATGATCCTTAAAATAAAAGCAGAAACAGAAGAGCACTCTTTCAGCAGAGTGACTTTATATTGTCCCAGTGTGGCAGTGCTAAAATCGAGGGACATCACCTCCTCCTCCTCCTCCTCCTCCTCCTCCTCCTAGGGATATACTTGCTTCCACACATCCAGTCCATCCTCCTCAAGAGAACACGAACAAAATAACGCACATACACACGATTGCTCATTCTCAAACCAAGAGAAGTTGAGAGTCACAAACCCTGCTGTCAGAATTAATTTCGCCCTGCCTCTTTCTCTCCACCTCCCCCCACCGCAACACACACACAATCCTCCCGGCACCTGCAAATCCTCCATCACCCATCCCTCCAAATATACACGTTGTCCACCCCCTAAGCCCAGAGCTGTCCACTCTGAAGCCGGGCGGGGGAGGGGGGCGGCCTTACTGAGATGAAGCCACCACCGCGCTGCTGAGGAGCTGCTCTGCCCAAATGCTTCCAACCCAGGTTGGGCTGACTGCTTGGTGCTGTGTGTCTGTAAGAACCAGGAAATCTGGTAATTCCGAACCAGGGCTCGGTATTGCTGATGAGCCCCTCTCTCAGGACTCCTCGCTTTCCTGTTACTCACTAGTCACCCCTGCAACACCCCCCAGGCGCTGTTAAAATAAGGCGAGAATTTCCTAGGGAAATCTTTAATGTCAATCATGAAGAAAATTACAAAGGAAGTGGCGACGGTGCTTTCCCATCAGTGAGTTCCCCAAAGCTGCAGGTACAGACATCCACCATCCTCCAGATTCTGCCCAGAGCCCCGACTCTGATCTGATGCTCTGAGCCAGTGATGAGGAAAGGGTTTTTGCAGGATTGGCTGAAGTGGGGCCCGAGCAAGGCAGGAGAGAGGGGTAAATGGTCAGAGCCATCCCCCACGGTTCCTGGGCGGGACTGCTCGTTCTGGCAGCCAGCTGGGGGCGGGGTGGGGAGCCCCTCCAGGCACGTGCTGCGGGCTGCAGCAGCTGCCGGGGTACATTGTATTCTGTGCCCGAAGACCCGCCTCGGGCGCCGGGAGCCTCTGGAGCCACCGGAGTGGACTCCAGGGCGCCACCTGTCGGTACAGCAGCTTTCCGGGGTAGCCTGCGAGAGAGAGGCGTGGAGAGGCGTGGAGAAAGCCCGAGGACGCAACTCGGCGAGTTTGCAGCCGCAAGATTCAGCGGCAGCGGCGACTACGTGCTCAGTGACTAAAGGGTGCTTCTGCTTGCCTATGTGAGAACAAGGGGTACGGGACGGGTATTGAATTTCACTTCACACTTTAAACTTTTTTTTCCCTGCCTCTCCTACAGCTTTGCAGGGCAGCTGCCTGGGTTTTGAAAAGGGGAAAGCTGATGTCAAGAAAGACCCAGACTTGGGCCAACTTGGCCCAGCCTCCCGCTAAGACTGGGACAAAGTGTGCCTGGGGCCCAGGGCAGCATCCTAAGCGGGGCGGGCAGGAGTAGTCCGAATGGCACCACCTCCTGGTTCTTTCCTGTGGTTGGAGGAGAGAGGGGAACCCCGGGCAGCCGCAAGAGTCAGTCAGCCTGTCCAGCGGTTCTTTCCCCAAATCAGTATTTTTCCTCGCCCAAGAATTCACGCGTACAAGCACACTTGACAGGACAACAGACTCCCCAAGCCAAGTACCAGAGAAAGTGATCACTGATCCCGATAAGACACCTCTTTTCCCCTCTTCCCTCCAGACAGCCCCAATCCTAGGGTCTCCGGTAAACAAATTCACAACAAACTCCACTAACCTGTTGGGGGCGTGGGGAAAGCGGGATGCACCAGACTAAAAGTCGAGAAGCCCCCTGCTCCTGCCTTCACCTCAACCCAGGGCAACCATCTGCCCCTCCTCCCCCCCCCCCCACCACCCCATCCCACCCCCCATTCTCCTCTGCTGTCGGGAAGCAGTGAGCTCCGCAGCCGGGTGGATACTCACACTGCTGTTGTGTCCCGACCAGTGCACCATGGCTTGGTTGTGAGCCGAGTCCCCGGTCAGCGCGAACGAGGTGCTGGGTAACCGGAGCTCTTCGGCTGCTGAACCCCCGGTCCGTGGTGCCTTCACCTCCTCCCGGAGACCCTTGGCCAGAGGACGGCTTCCTTTGGAACCATCAGCTAGGACAGTAGCCCGGGCATCCTCGTGTTCCAGGGCACCGGGGGGCTGCGCCCGGCGACTCCTCCTCACGCCGCTAGGCTTGCCAGGAGTCGAGATGCCGGGTCCCCACCGGGAGCTTGCTGGAGACAGCCCTCCGGCTTCTCCTTGCTTCTTTCCGCCGCTGCCACTGCTTGGCTGGGGCAGCGGCTCTGGTCCCTGCCGGCGCCCCAGTGCGGCGCCTCTCCGTACAGTCGCCAGCTCCTCCGGCCACTGGCTTGCCATTGCCAGCGCTGAGAGACGAGGCAGCGCCGGGGACCGCGAAGCTAGAGCCGCTAGGCGCCCAGGACCCCCCGTGGTGTCCCAAGTGATCTCGGCGCCGGCCAGGACCCAAGTCGACAGGAGCAGGAGCCCGGTCCTGGCGAGGGGCGCCCCGGGCCAGCCTGCAGGGCGCTCGGTGCGCGCTGCCTCCATCCCGCTGCGGCTGCCGCGGCTCGGGCTGGCGAGTGTGTGGCGCCCGCCGAGGTGCGGGTCCGGCGCGGGGGGTGTGCGCTGCGCGCGCCGGCGAGCAAGCAAAATGAGTGTGTGTCGGGGGAGTGGGGAGGGGGCGGCCGGGAAGGAGGTGGCTCGGCCTGGTGCGCCTTGCTGGTCCTCTCCACTCTTCGCTCCTGGTTCTCGATCGCTGGCTCTTTCCTCCACAGGGTGATTCTAAAACCCGAGAAAAATTAATAAATACCCTGTAGGTGCTTTTTCATTTTCTTAAAACAAGATTCCCCCAAAATCTTCCCCGCCGAGCTGCTCCAGAAATTTTGTCAAAAGGAGTATTCAAAGGTAATAAGAAAATCCTCTTTTAAAATATGAAAAGCAAGCCCAATCCAGGCGGAGAGGCTGGCGACAGACCCCAATCCGGAGTCTCTCTGAAACCCTGCCTCCACCTGCTCTCGGCGAAGAGTTGGAGCCGCTTCTGGCCGCGTTTAGGGGGGTTACTCTTCGGGCATGCTGTGGGGGCGGGAGATGATGCGCAGGGAAGGTTGGGAGGGTGGTCTCGAGGGAGGAGGAGGAGGAAAGTGTTTTCAGCGCCAACTGTTCAGGTTAGGGAGCCTAAGGGGAGCCCGGAGCCTTCGTGCAGAGAGGCAGCGTGCGGAAGCCAAACGCTGGATGGACTGGGGACTCCGCTCCGGGCTCCCCAGCGTATCCTTCCTGCCGCCCCCACTTCTACCCAATGCCTCCGCCCGGTGCGGGGGCGCGGGGAGTGCATGCGTGCGCGTGCGTGAAGGGAGCGCCGGAGGCTGGCTGGCGGGCGGGTATCTTGGGTGGGGGTATCTGGCTGAACCAGGGGTGCCTGAGTGTGCGAGGGCACGAGACTCTGTGCGTGCGCATTTGCTCGAGTATTTGTGCGTGTTAGTGAGAGTGATGGAGTGTGGGGCAGGGAGGGGTGCGCTCAGGCTGTGGGAACGTGTGGATAAGGCACGGGCTGTGTTTGCTTTTCCATGAACCCTTGAGTCGTCAGACAGGCAATATTGAGAGCAAGGCAGGCAATTCTGGACCACCCGCTCCTCCAAGGCGCCCCTCTCACCCACAAGCCCCCATTGCCTGCGGACGTAAGCTGATTGTTTCTAGAACCTCCGGGATGGTTGGAGGAGAGAACTAGGAGGTGCTGGCAGCTGGGTCTGGGGGTTGCCAGCTCCTCCCCGATTCCCCAGCTCTCCCTCCCAGGATCCCAGCTGGAGCTGGGGAAAGATAGTCGTCCAGACCAGTTGCTCCTACCCGGAGGACGAGAGCCCATCTTTCCGCCTGCGATTATGAGATTGCTCCCTCATCTATCTCCCCATATTCATTACTAAAAGGGCTCAGTTGTTCTCTCAAAGTGTCGGGCTGCCAAATAGAGGGTCCCGGCCAGCACCGCGCAGGCCTGAAGATCAGTCCCCACTGTCCCCAGCTGCAGAAGCGCAGCCGGACCGCGTGGAACTCAGCCTGGGCTGACTCTTCCCGCCCGAAGGAAAGGGGAGACTCTGGGTGAGCTGGAGAGAGGAAGCTAGACTCAAAGACAACCTGGAGATGTAGTTTATAGGCCCTGGGGCAAGAAGTATAGCAGCAGCTGCTACAAGGAGCTCCAGGAATTTCTAGGGGGTGAAAATATTTAGATGCGTGGAACGGGAGGAGGGGCTATTAGAAAGGAGTAGGATGGAGGGAGTCTTCTGGAATCGATAGAAGAGTTCTCTTGTGGGAGACGGTTAAAGCGGAGGTGAGGGAGTTGCAAGGAAGGGGAAGGAAAGGAAGGTGAAGGAAAGCTTTAAAAAAGGCGGAGGGGAGGGAGGGGTTTGCGGGCAAAGAAGGAGACAGCGGGGAGATGGCGAAGTGGTGGAGAGAAGCCGAGATACTGCTGCAAAAAGAAAGGGGAGAGCAAAGAAGAGGCAAAAGAGAACCACAGGAGGGTCAAGAGGGATGCGGAGGACAGAGGCGCCTGGGATCAGAGCCTGCCAAGGATGGAGACAACCTGCCGTTCTCAGAAGCCGCCACCAGACCCCTGGTGAACTTGCTTTAACGCCCGCCCGCCAGGAGCTGAAATGGAAATTGGGAACGGAGGAGGCTGGGCCAGAGAACCACACCGATGAGCACGTACGTCCCACTCAGAATGAGACTGGTCCTTGGAGTCTGTGGGTTTCCAAAGACTGCGGCGATCCGCCGCCCCAGGAAAAGTTCCCGCGCTGAAGGCTGAGATGGGCTTAGAATCAGGCGCTGGACCCGAGCCGGCCATCCGCAGGTTCCCAGCGCCCCTGCCGGGGAAGGCCTGACACTGCAGCCAGAGCCGAAGCTCTTGGGCTTGGGGAGGGATGGGAAGCCTCCGCTCTGCTTGGGCTCTGAGCAAAGCTGGTAGATGCCAGAGTGGAAGGGCTGGGTCTGGATTGTTAGGTAAGGCTGCCGGACCAGAGGCTCACATAGCCCAGGGAGCGTCCGGCCTTCCCAGCCCCAGGCCCACAGGGGAGGTGGGCTGTCCCAGCTCCCTGCGGTCCCCCGTGGAGGTTCATTTGTCTGCAAGAGCAAGGCTAGGGTCTCTCCTCTTGCTCTCCCCACCCAGATACAGCTCACAGAAAGGTCCCATCCTCAAGATGGACTTGTGGATATGTGGCTATGAAATATTTGTTAGAGAAAAAAATGGATAAAAGACTCCAGGTGCATCATTTTCCTGTCTTTTCCCGCACCAGTTCTTCCTCCTGGCCTTCTGCATTCATTAGCACAGCCTCTCCTATCTTCTTTCTCTCCCTGCTTCACCCCTTGCCTAACAATCGTTGCCCTCCACGCTGTGCTGCCCCTCACTCTGCAGCCGCCCATTCCCCATCAGCCTTTTCTAGTGTTCAGACCTCTGCAGGTCTCTCCTTCCTCACCAACCACTCTCTGCTGGACTTTGTGCAATCTGACATCTGCCTTCAGGTGACTCAGCAAAGCCCTAGCCCAACATACACCGCCAGTGGCTCCCTGAGACAGTGGGGCCCAACAGCCTCTGCTTCGTCCATTTGCAAATCTGTTCCATTTGGAAAGATCTCCCTTGTTCTACATGGTACCAGGTTCTTCTGGGTTCTCTCTGACTGACCTTAGTCAAGTTTACCAGCCTCTCTTCTTCCTTCCACATCTTACATATGGAGCCTCAATCTCCATCATCTCCCCAGTTCTCTGTACCTGGTTCTCATTCCACCTTCTCTCCATGAGTAAGCCCCATGTTCTCATCCATTTCTGTGCTTCTTCAACAATCACCAGTGCATTAACTCCTGAATATACAGCCCTACTCTGTCCTCTCCTGTGAGCTTCATATCCAAATTCCCTTTTGCATGTCCACGTCAAAAACCATCCACATCAATTTCTAAAAACCATCCACAATACCTCAGTTATGCAGACTAGACATTTAACATGTAACCTTAGCTCTTCCCTCTTTTAATCCCCACATTCAGGAAAATCACTGCCAAGTCCTATTTAAAAAACCTTTTTACCTGTCCTTTTCTGTCTGTTCCCAGGGTCACTGCCTTGGATCTAAACTTCATCATCTCTTGTAGGACTTTGCTGTAGTTTCCTGTCTTTTCCTGGTCTTCAGCACTTTGTTTC
Organism: Antilocapra americana; assembly: GCA_007570785.1. NCBI lineage: Eukaryota > Metazoa > Chordata > Mammalia > Artiodactyla > Antilocapridae > Antilocapra > Antilocapra americana. The sequence continues at coordinate 2,506,722 of ML664183.1, forward strand.
TCCAAGCTAGCCTCTCCACTGTTCATCTGTGCTGTCCAGTATAAGCATGTGAGCCACAAGGGTAATGTAACATTTCCTGGTAGCCTCATTTTAAAAAGAAGAAACTAATGAAATTAATGTTAATGATATATTTCAATGAGTTAAATATATCTAAAATATTTTCATTTGAACTTATAATCAACAGAAAAAGTATTGAAGTATTTTTACATATTTTTGTACTAAGTCTTCAAAAATCCAGCATGTATTTTACACTTATGAAAGTGAAAGTCTATCAGTCATGTCCAACTCTTTGTGACCCCATGGACTGTACAGTCCGTGGAATTCTCCAGGCCATAATACAGGAGTGGGTAGCTTTTCCCTTCTCCAGAGGATCTTCTCAACCCAAGGATCAAACCCAGGTCTCCTGCATTTAAGGTAGATTCTTTACCAGCTAAGCCACAAGGTAAGTCCCAAATTTTATACTTACAGCACATCCCAATTCAGACCAACTACCTTTCAAGTGCTCAGTAACCACATGTGACTAATGGCTATTATTTCAGACAGCACAGCTCCATGCTGTTGGTGGAAATACACTCTTAAACAGAAGGAAGATGATGTCGTGGATTGCCCTCCTCAAAAATTGATTGTCGACTATTGTCCACAAAGTCCAAACTTTTTAGAATGGTGCCCAACACTCCAGATACTCCCTCACCTCCAGGAACTTAATTATTGTCTTTCTTATGCCTGTAATCTGTCCTCTGCCACAGTTTCTCTTCTGGTTTGGTTTAAATGTCAGCTGTTCCATGTATCCAGCCCCCACTATCCCATAATGCCTGACACTGTATCCATTATTATCATTACCATGTCATCTTCATTGTCATCATTACCAAATTCTTTGTCTTCCTGCTCTAAGATGGGAGTTGTTAAATATTTATCTGGAATTTAAAAGAGAGGGCTACCATGTCCTTTACTGGCATAATGCCTACAGCAGCTGGGAAACGCAGGTTGGGAGCTAAGATTAGCCCTCACCCAGTCCCAATGGGGAGAGAAAAAAAGCCCTCATGAAGAATACATTTTCCCTCTGGGTTTCTAGCCTGTTACAAACAACTGGAGAAAATAAACTATTTGCTATAAGTTATTCCGGAGAGTACCTCAAACGTCACCCTAATATGGCTTCTTTCAGATTTTTTTTTTTTAACCATCTCAGTGAAATAACACTCGGGGAAATTGCACTTTATTGCCCATCACAGACTTACGCACAGGCACATGCTCACGCACAGTCTTCCAATCCCTTAATAATCTAACAGATACCTTGCCACCAGCACCCACAGCTGGCACATATAGGGAAGCATCGCAATTATGCGTATTTCTCATACTTTATAACATGTTTGCACTATCTGAGGATCTAAAGACAAATTTCTCATAAAACTCAGATCCAGGAAAAAAATGGATTTCTCCTGTGAAGCTGACATCCCATTATCTCCTAAAGGCTTTCTTAAAATGGCTCTGTCTTCTCACTCTGCCTTCCTCTTGTCTCATCAGTCAGGCTGAGTATCATGTTCACTTGCTCTAACAGTCTTAAGAACAAGATCTTTATCCTCTGCTCCCCTTTTATGAAATACTGTTTGTATTATTTGGTATCCTTTGGTCATACTATATCTGTGCATTGTTGATAAGCCACTTCATATCCTTTTAAGAACTAAATAGGAAATTAATTAATTGATTAACATCAAAACAACAGTCCACATTGTAACTCTGGATTTCTACAGAGGAAATGATTATAACATAAAACCTGAAATGCAGGTGAAAGTAGTTAGAAGACCACCGAAATCACGACATCACACAGTAGTAGGAAGAACTGTGTAGAAAACAAGAACTGTCTATTTTGTTTAATGCTATATCTTCAAGCACCTGGCCGAATACCTGGCAAAGCACTGACCCTCAATAAATGTGCAATAAAAGAAAAAACAGAAGAATGTAAATAATAACACTTCTGCTGCAACTACTGATCATCTGTTCTTTTTAGCATATGCATCCTTTCTCAAGGAACAAAAGCCAGGAGATCTGACTGATGCTGTCCCCTACCACAGGTGACCATCTGCCCAACAGTCATAGGTGTAGGCAGTACATTAGGAATCTTACCTCAAAAGGCATCAAAAATTTTGTGATGAGGGAAAGAGGAAAAGAAGGAAGAAAAGCAGAGGAAAGAAGGCAGGAAAGAATAACCTGGAAACCGACATTTAGCCCAGGCTTTCTTTACATCAGGCTCTAGGTCTTCTATGCCCACCGCTTCATTGAATTCTGACAGTCATTTTTCTCAGTTTCAATCAATAGAATGAGAAGCAAAAATGTATACAGGTGAAGCAGTGATGAGGAAGTGGTCATGGTGTTGGTAGTGATGAGCATTAACATATGATGAGATAACTCTGAACCAGATGTGTGATAAGGACCCATCAGCATTGCAGCAGAGTAATTAAGAGTTCAGACTTTGGAGCTAAATTTCTGTGCTCACATTCCACCATACCAAACACCAACGGTGTGATTTTAAACAAACAGCTTAACCTCTTTGCACCTCTATTGTTGTTGCTCAGTTGCTCATCTGTAAATAGGGATGGTGAAAATCCTTACTGATGGGATCTTAGTGAAGATTAAATGAATTAGTATACATACAGCAGTTAAACAACATGTGGTACCGATACAGGGCTTTATTAAGTCTGGCTATAAATGTCCTTACTCTTATTAACAGTCTTGTGGAGGCCAGTGTTTCGTGCCCATTTTACAGATGAGGAGACTTTGATTCAGACAGGTTGGGTAACATACCTTGCGAGTGACAGAACCAGGGGTTTGAATCCGGATCTGTTTGACATAAGGGCTAAGCTCTTGGACAGTGGTCTCTACTGTCTTCCTACCCCAGGCAGATCACATAACATGCCCTAGAAAACACTTGTATTCAGGTCTGTTGGGCTCCAAAGCTTTGTGCTCTTTTTGCTGCATCACCTGTCTTCCACCCAAGCACACACATGAGGACTAACACTGGTGGCTGACGCTCACTGGGCATATGGCTCCCACAACATGCCTAGCAATGTAAGAAGTTAGCGACTTGGTTGGTGGTGTCCTTTTCTTTAAATGGCACCCCCTAGTAAGGAAGTAATTATGGTAGTCAGTGAATCCCAGGCTGCATTCAAGTAGCGAGTTCAGGTTTGAAGAAGTCAAGTCAACAGTGGGAAATGAACAACATCCAGGAAAGTACATACTCATTAAGCTACAGAAAGTCATCAGCAGCTTTGTCAACATTTTCCTCAAAGTCATGCCTCTAAAAGAAAAGGAGGACAAAAATCTAAGGAGGTGACTACAACTGGGGAAGAAGGTTTGAAGGAAAATGGGATTTTTTTTTCTCCCCATTGCTCTAAATGCAGTGCCGTGTCTCTTAAAGAAAAGGTGGTCTCTGCAAAACAACATGGAAAATGAGAGCTTCCAACTGAGACGCTTGGCACTGGTGAGAGGATGAGCCAGGAGAATAAGCATATGAGCCTGAGAAAGCATAGTTTGAAAGGTTGGAGGGGAATCCGTAGAGCATGGCATCATTGAAACAAGGGAAATGAGTGTTTTATAAAGAAGGAGTTGGCTGTGTTAACAAGTGCTCCTGGGTCAGTTCACAAGCCTCCAAGCTCAGAACAAACTGCATCCTGCTGGATCTCAAATACCATCCTAGACAAGGGGACGAGGAGGACACTGCTTCCACCTCCGCCTCCTGACCCGAGTTCTGACCTTAGCCACAAAGACCAGATAAGCATCTTTTTGAGGCAAGTGTGTTAACCTAGGTATTACAAGAAGCAGATGACACAACATGATTAGACCTGCAAGCCCTGTAAGGGGGAGAGAGAAGGAGCCAGGAGCGGTGGCTGAGAAAGCCACCAGCCCAAGATGCATATCTGGACTCTCACGGAGGAAAGAAGGAAAGTTGGGTGAAAGAACCTTCGGTTACTGTGCATTCTTAGAAAGTGTGGCAAGACGGGGTAGTCCTCAAGTTTGGGTCACTCCTTGAGGAGTTCTCCAGCTCCCAGAAGCAGGCCTGCCCTGGTATCCATGCCACACCTGGTCCTGGCTGGGAGCAGCCTGTGGGAAACAAAGCTTGGGCACTGCTATGGTAATGGATTTCAGAGTGCCGCTGCTGGGCATTGGTCAATTAGGCATTATTCAGTTTTTTTCATTTTAAAAGAAGGTATTCTAACATTATCCCCACAGGGTGGTTTTGAGAAATCAATGAATAATATATGTAAAAGCTTAACCCAGTGCCTGATGAACCTAACAGGTTCTTCCTAAATGCTTGTCAAATGAATAAAAGAGTAATTGAATGAGTGAACGGAAGACAGAAAGGAGATCTGAGCAATTGAAGTAGAATATCTTACAGTAGAAAGGCAGGGAATTTTCTAGGAGAGGCGGAGATGAGGATATGAGAGGATTTAAAATGTAACACTGGCTTTCCCAGTGCTAGCTGAGAAATTTTAACAAGTCTCCTGGTTATGATAGAGGAAAGAAAACCCACTTCACTGAATTTGAGGATTAAAGGAAAGAACATACAAGGAAGCAACAAGCAAACTTACAGAGCGACATAAAAGGAAAGGTGTGGTCTGCTGTTGTAGGTGACATAAATGTAGTTACAGAGCTCATCTCTTTAGACTGGATCCAAGACAACCCCCAGTTCAGATTTCTAGAACCCAGTGTTTGCTTAGAGAGAGTCTTTATTGCATTCAGCCTCCCTCTCCTTTCCCATGACTTCCAGTTCTGTGCTTGCCAGAGAATTTTATACAGAAAGAGCATCTAATTCATCCTTTCATGTTGATGTCTTAATGTCCCCTTCCTGGGAGTATAATATTTGCCTTTAAAAAGACACCAGCAGATGCTTACCAAGTTTAACAAGGGGAACAGACCACCACGCGAAACTCCAGGCAGCAGTGACAGTGAGATCCTAGCAGACCTGTCCTGTCCCCCAGAGATACCACTGTTGGGTTCAGGCCCAGAGAGCAGGGAAGAAAAGAGGACCGGAAGTGAAATGGAAAAGCAAAGAGAAGACAAGGGAAGGGTGAGAAAAGGAGAGAGAGAAGAGGTACCTGGATGGTGGTAGTGGGAATACTGGGAAGAAAAGAGAAAAAGACTAGACAAATAAGCTTTCAGGTCCTAGAGATGGGACATGATTTCCTGGGAGAGTCCAGTGGGCAGACAAGGATTTTGGATCCAAACAAGTAGAGTTTAAATGCTAGCTCTCCCTTTCTAGCTGTGTGACATTGGGGAAAGCACGTAACCCTTCTGAGTTTCTCCATCTGTAGATGTCAGTAGTTCCTATCTCAATGAGTTTTCGAGGATCCAATGAGGCAATGCCTGAATAGTATCTGACACATAAGTAGCACTTTATAAATTTCTGTGAGACCTTCTTTACCTCCCCTCTCCAATTCCCCTCTTCATCCCCCCCCAAAACATATGTTCCATCTGCCCAGTGATGATTTCTTTCTTGAGAAGTCAAAGCTTTTATTCCTATGATGAGATTGCAGAATTAGAGGGCAAATCGTCTCTTACAAAAGGCCTCAGGGGATACCTCCATGCTGTGACTCTGAACAATGGTGTTTACCGCCCCCTCCTCCCAGAGTCCTGGGAGATGGTCAGATCCAGACCCCCAATGCTCAGGGAACTTAAACCCACCCTCCAAAGCGAAAAAGAGGGAGGACTAGAAGATTTTCTCTTAGAGCAAGTTTGGATCCAAGAGAAGCAAGAAAGAGGGGTCTGGGTGGAGAAACCAAGGGGGAAGGGCCCCCCAGAATTTGAAGAGTCAAACAGAGATGAGGCTGCAGCTCAGAAGCATCACTGGGGAAGACAGGAAACCCTCAAGGATGACCCGAGGCCACTTGAGAAGAGCTGTATGGTGGATGGCCTGTGGTCCTCCCAGCCCCACATTCAGGGGTCATGACCCTTGCACTGATCCCGGAGCCAGAATCAGGAGCCACACCAGACCTCAGAGAGCTGGCGGTTCGGAGGAAATTGTTCAAGCGTGGCAGAGAGAGCAGAGCTAAATATAGCCTCAAAGCAAACACGTAGTTTACAACCCAGCACCGGCCAGAAGAGAAACCGCATGGGAGGTCACAGGAACCAGAGTCCAGGTGAGACTACCCCACTGAAGACCACACAGGGTGTTCCTGAGCTGCTCCTGCGCCCAGGGGCCAGGCTCGCTTTCGCTGCAAGTTCTCTGCCAGCGCCTCTCATCCCTTCCTGACCCACCTAGTTCACTCTCCATCTTCCTTCAGATCCTAGGTCAGCCTTCACCTCCTTCAGGGAGCCTCCCCTGACCTCAGGAGACCCCTCCCCTATCCTTAGGGTGACCACGTGCCCCAGTTCAGGCCAGTTTCCCAGCCTAATTAGTAACAGTACCCCTGTTCACTCTCAGAAGTGTCCCAGTTTGAGCAATAAAGTATGTGGTCACCCACCGTGCCTATTGCACACTTTCCTAGGACTATATGCCTCTTCTTTAAAGCGTTATTATAGTTGGATCCGGGCTCTGCTGGTAGCTCAGTGGCGAAGAATCTGCCTGTAATGTGGGAGACCTGGGTTCCATCCCTGGGTTGGGAAGATTCCCTGGAGGAGGGCATGGCAACCCACTCCAGTATTCTTGCCTGGGGAATCCCATGGACAAAGGAACCTGGTGGGCTACAGTCCACAGGGTCCCAGAGAGACGGACACTACTGCGAGCAACTGAGCACGCAGACACAGTTGAATTTATGCTGTGTCTGTATAGAGATTAAATTAATGCTTCTCTCTTCCAGAATACTGTAAACACCACCAGCAAAGGGATCATACATATTTTTAGTTACACTTTTGATTTTGAGATAACTGTAGAATTCCATGCAGTTTTAAGAAATCAGAAAGGGATCCCAGGTGCCCCCAAAGGTAACATCTTACAGAAGTGCATTGTAACATACCAGCATGTTGACACTGAAACAGTCAAGCTGCAGAAAATTTCCATCACCACAGGGTCCTCAAGTTGTCATCTGATAGCCACACCCATTTCCATCCTGTCTCCAATTTCTCCTTAACCCGTGGCAACCATTAAACTGTTCTCAATACTGTAGCTTTGTCATTTCAAGAATGTTATATACATGGAATCATATTGGGATTGGCTTTTCTCGCTTAGCCTAATTCTGTGGAGCTTCATGCAAGTTGTTATTAGTTTGTGTCAATAGTTTATTCTATTATATAGCTGGGTTGTATTCCATGGAATGGATATATCATAATCTGTTTAACCTATTGAAGGACATTTGAGTTTTCTCCAGGTTTAGGCTATAAGGTCAAAGCTGCTGTAAATATTCATGTACAGAAAGCTGTGAATGTTAATTCTTCTTTCCTCTGGAATAAATGCCTAAAGTACAATTGCTCAGTCCTATGCCAGTTGCATATTTAGTTGTGTTTTATTGTTTTCCTTTTTTAAAACAAACAAACAAACAAACAAACTGCCAGTGTTTTCCAGGGTGACTCTACTGTTTTACATCCCCACCAGCAATGTGTGAGGGATCCAGTTTCTCAGAATCTTCTCCAGCCTTTAGTGTTCTCCCTAGTCTTCTCCATTTTAGCCATGCTGGTGGGTGGGTAACGCAATCAGATTGCGGCTTTAATTTGCATTTCCCTAATGGCAATGCTGTTGAACATCTTTTGATGTCCTGCTTGTCATCTGCATGTTCACTCACTCAGGTGAAATGTCCCTTCATATCTTTTGCCCATTTTCGTGATTGGATTCGTTTGTTTGCCTGTTGAGTTTTGAAAGTTCTGTATGTATTCTAGATTGTCCTTGCTGAATATGTTGTTTGAAAATATTTTCTTCCAGTCTATATGGCTTGCCTTCTCATCCTGTTAACAGGATCTTTCACCGAGCAGAACTTTTCAACTCTAATGAAGTCCAATTTATCACTTTTTCTTTTATGGATCATAGTTTTAATGTCACTAGTACTTTTTGCCTAGCCTTAGATTTTGAATATTTTCTACAATGACTTTTTCTAAAAGTTTTATAGTTTACATTTTACGTTTAAGTCCATGACTCACTTTTACAATTTATTTTATTCAAGTATAGTTGATTTATAATGTTATATTAGTTTCTGCTGTACAGCAAAGTGATTCAGTTTTACATATATGCACATGCTTTTTCTGATTCACTGGGAAAGACCTTGATGCTGGGAAAGATTGAAGGCAGGAAAAGAAGGGGACAACAGAGGATGAAATGGGTGGATGGCATCACAGACTCAATGTCCATGAGAGTGAGCAAGCTACAGGAGTTGGTGGTGGACAGGGAGGCCTGGCATGCTACAGTCCATGGGGTCACAAACAGCCAGACATGACTAAGTAACTAAACTGCACTGAACATGCTTTTTCCTGTTCTTTTCCGTTATGGTTTGTTGCAGGATATTGAATATAATTCCCTCTGCTATACAGTAGGACACTGTTCTTTATCTATTCCACATATAATGGTTTGTCTCTGAGAATCCCAAACTCCCAATCCATCCCTATTCCACCTCTTCTTCCCTATGACAACTAACTACAAGTCTGTCCTCTGTTTTATAGATAAGTTCATCTGCATCATATTTTAGATTCCTTGTGTAAGTGTCATGATTAATTTTTATTTAACTTTTGTATAAGGTATAAGATAGTCTGAGGTTCATTTTTATGGCTATAGATATCCAATTGCTCTAGCATTATTTGTTGAAAAGCTATCTTTCCACCACTGAATTACTTTTGTACCTCCATAAGTTGGGCATATTTGTGTGGGCCTGAGTTCTCTATTCTATTCAACAAATCAATCAAATCTGCCTATTCTTCTGCCAATACCACACAGAGTTCATTATCACAGCTATATGTTATCTTAAAATCAGATAGACTGATATCTTCCTCTATTCCTCTTTTCAAAATTGTTTTACCTGTTTCAATATTTTTTATGTAAACTGTTATCTTTTAATATAAACTTTAGAATAATCTTGTGTATGTTTATTTAAAAAATCTTGCTGGAATTTTGAATTTATATTAAAACTGTATACCACTTTAGGAAGAACAGGCTTCTTTAATATTAATTATTGAGTCTTCCCATTCATAAACATATTATGTCTCTTCAATTATTTATGTCTCCTTTGCTTTCTCTTATCAGCATTTTGTAGCTCTTAGCATAAAATTCCAGCACATGTTTGTTACCCTTATACCTAAATATTTCTTTTTTGAGTCACTATAAACAGTATTTTGTGTGAGTGTGTGTGTGTATTTGGCCATTCCATGTAGCCTGTGGGATCTTAGTTCCTGGAACAGGGACTGAACCCAGTCCATGGCTATGAAAGTGCCAAGTCCTAACCACTGGACTACCAGGGAACTCCCTAAATAACATTTATTTTTAAAGTTTGGTACCTATGATTTCATTGCTAGCATATAGAAATACAATTAATGTTTCTGTCTTTACTTGAATCCTGTCACCTTGCTGAACTCATTTATTCCAGGATTATTTTTATAGATACCTTTGGATTTTCTAAGTAAATAATCATGTCATATTGAAAATAGAGATAGCTTTATTTCCTCCTTTCCAGTCCATAATGCCTTTTATTTTCTTGCTTTATTACACAGGATTAAACTTGTAGAACTGTGCTAAATAAAAGTGAGAGAGTATACATCCTTTCCTTGTTTCTGAACTTAGGGGGAAAGCATTCAGTATTTCACTATTAAGTACAATTTCACCTGTTGTTTTTTTGTAGTGCTCTTTATCAAAGAGAAAAGTTTCCTCTATTCCTAATATTCTGTGTTTTTAATCACAAATAGATGTTTTGTTAAACTCTTTTTCTTTTTTTAGCAGACAGGAATTCACATGTTAAGTGGTTTTTCTGCATTGATTGGTATGATCAGTTGATTTTTCTTCTTTAATTTATTGATACTGATTGATGTCCTCACATTAAAGCAGTCTTAGAAGCCTGCAATAAACCCAACTTGATCATAGTATATAATTCATTTTGTATATAGCTGAATTCTACTTTGTAATATTTTGTTAAATGTTTTTTGTGTCTGTACCATGAATGATATTGGTCTGTGATTCTCCCCCTCCCCTTTTTGTTACTGTTTGATTTTAGTATCAGGATAATACTAACTTAATAAAATGAATTGGGAAATGTTCCCTCTTCTTCTTTTTTCTGGAAAACATTATACAGAATTGGTCTTAATTCTTTAAACGTTAAAATAAAGTACTTCCTATAGTAATTCATCTAGGGTTGGTTTGCTAGCAATAAATCCTCTTAGTGTTTCTTCACCTGAGAATGACTTCATTTTCCTTTCATTCTTGAAGGATAGTTTCACTGGCTATGGGTTTCTGGGTTGACATTTCTTCCCTTTCAGCACTTGAAAAAGTGCCATGTCACTTCTTTCTGACTTCCATGATTTTTGATAAGAAATCTATTGTCCTTTGAATTGTGTTTTTCCCCTATAGCTAATGTAGTTCACTTGCTGCTTTCAAGAGTTTTGTCTTCCGTTTTTAGAATTTTGATTGTGATATGTTTTGCTGTGAATTTCTTTGTGTTGTTTTTCTCAGCTTCTTGAATATGTAGGTGTTTCTTTTGCCAAATTTGAGAAGTTTTCAGTCATCATCTGTGTGAGTACTTTTCTATCCTCCTCTTTTTTCTTTCTTTCTGTCAGTTCCAGGACATGAATGTTAGATCTTTTGTTACAGTCCCGCAGGCCCCTGAGGCTTTGTTCATTTTTCTTTCAGTCAATTTTCTCCCTGCTACTCAGGTTGGATAATTTCTACTGTTCTACCTTTAAGTTCAATGATTCTTCTCTTGGTCCACTCTATTCTGCTGTTGAATTTAGTTTAGTTTTGTTTTTTTTTTCCCCCCAATTATTATGCTTTCCAGTTCTAAAATTTCCATTTCTTTCATTATATCTTCTATTTCCTTGCTGAAACTTTCTATGTATTTATTTCTTTCAACATATTTATTATTACTTGTTGAAGTATTTTACAACTGCTTTTCAGTCTTTGTCAGGTAATCTCAACTTCCCTGTCATCTCAATGCTGGCATCTATTGATTGTGTTCTTACCTTCAGTTTGAGACTTCCTGGGTCTTAGTATGAAAAGTGGGTTTTTTTCACTGAAATCTATAATTATGAATATTATGTTATGAGACTGAATTTTATTTGAACCCCTGACTTAACTGGATTCTTCTGATATAGCTCTGACAGAAGAGGAAGGGATATCATTTTGTTACTGACAGGTAAGGGTATGAGTCTACATTCCCTACTTGGCCTCCATTAACACCTAGTGGGGTATTAGGTTCGGCGAAGGTTTGAGTTCCCTATCCCCAACAAACCTCCACTGATATCTCTCTGGCTAGAAGGAGTAGGACTATAGCTCATTACTGCTTCACTATGGCCTCCATTAACACAAAAGTGTGGAAGTGAGACGTGGTTTTATTACCCCTGGGCAGAGGTTAAAGTCCTGACTCTCTGCTAGGCATACTCTGACACCACTCCAGCAGGGTCAGGGCAGAAGTGGCTTCTACTGACATCACAGATAGGGATGGGGGAAGCCTCATTACCTCCTGGAGTAAATCAAAGTTTTGGCTTCCTGTTATACTTGGCCTTCCTCTAACACAACTGTAGCAGGGGCTTGGAGTGCCTTGTTAAAACCACAAAAGGGTGCACGTCCAGGAACTTCAGTCAGCCTTTGCAAGTCTAGGTGGAAGTGAAGCCACACTTTCTTTGGTGGTGTTTGGATAGAATAGACCTATCATTGTCTACAAGTTCTCTGTCTTGCCAAGCTTCATCTTTCCTGGTCCTTTGGCTAGAAAGAGGAGGATTTTCATTGTCTTTGCCTATTGTTATTTCCATGTTTCTTGTTTCTTCATCTCCAAGTCTGGGAGATGATGAGTCACCCCATTATTCCTTGAGTCCCAGGTCCCTGGCTGATCTGCCTTCTTTCCATGTTTCAGAGTCTTATATTTATTTTACATATTATATCAGGTGGTCTGTTGTATTAATACATAGCAGTAAGCATAAGTAAGCTGATCATACCTACTTTTATTCATCATTATACATTCAACAGGCTTCCCAGGTGGTGCTAATAGTAGAGAATCCACCTGCCAATGCAAAAGACCCAAGAGATGTGTGTTTGATTCCCAAGTTGAGAGGATACCTGGAGTAGGAAATGGCAACCTGTTCCAGTATTCTTGCCTGGAAGAAATCCATGAAGAGAGGAGACTAGTGGGCTACATCCCATGGAGTCGCAAAGAGTCAGACACGACTGAATGATTGAACTCATATGTGTAACACCAAACTCAGTTCCTGGCACAGAGTAATAGATCTTCAATGAACATATGTATACAACCAAATCTAAATTCTCCAGTATTTAAGTAAGCCCTTCATCCTACATGTAAGCTTTTCCATGGGTCCATGCTTGCCCAGGCTATAAAGGGGCCTCCAAGGAATAGGTGGCCTTCCATTTTCTATAGCAAGTGCATCCCTGAAGGTTTATATATCTGTAAAATGGAGATAATCATAGAATCGAGTTTCCAGGTTATGGTAAGGATTAAATAAGAAATCCACATAAAGCACTAAGAAATGCTTCTGTCAAATTGTAAGCTCTCAATAAACACTACTACTGGGCAAAAAAGAACTAAAGGGCCTCTTGATGAAAGTGAAAGAGGAGAGTGAAAAAGTTGGCTTAAAGCTCAACATTCAGAAAACTAAGATCATGGCATCCAGTCCCATCACTTCATGGCAGATAGATGGGGAAACAGTGGAAACAGTGGCTGACTTTATTTTCTTGGGCTCCAAAATCACTGCAGATGGTGACTGCAGCCATGAAATTAAAAGATGCTTACTCCTTGGAAGGAAAGTTATGATCAACCTAGACAGCATACTAAAAAGCAGAGACATTACTTAGCCAACAAAGGTCCATCTAGTCAAGGCTATGGTTTTTCCAGTAGTCATGTATGGATGTGAGAGTTGGACTGTGAAGAAAGCTGAGCACCGAAGAATTGATGCTTTTGAACTATGGTGTTAGAGAAGACTTTTGAGAGTCTCTTGGACTGCAAGGAGATCCAGCCAGTCCATCCTAAAGGAGATAGTCCTAGATGTTCATTGGAAGGATTGATATTGAAGCTAAAACTCCAATACTTTGGCCACCTGATGTGAAGAGCTAACTCAATGGAAAAGACCCTGATGCTGGGAAAGATTGAGGGCAGGAGGAGAAGGGGACGACAGAGGATGAGATGGCTGGATGGCATCATCGACTCAATGGCCATGGGTTTGGGTGGACTCTGGAAGTTGGTGATGGACAGGCAGGCCTGGCAGGCTGCGGTTCATGGGGTTGCAAAGAGTTAGACATGAGAGTGACTGAACTGAACTAAACTGGGCAAAAAAAAAAAAAAGAAAAAACCTGAATTTCTGTCAGTTAGACTACATTTCTCTCTGATTCTCCTTATCATTTTAAAGGTGATGTCATTTCATTTCTGATTCATTTTCAAACTGACAATGGTCCCCAAAGCTTAGTTTCTCAGCCTCCCTCTCAGTCTTTGTGATGGGCCATCGGTAATCTACAAATGGACTGATGGTCAGTGCAGCCAAAGGTCTTTAGTATTCATTGAATTCTGGTGTTCCTTCTTTAGTCAAGCCCTTACATCACTCCCTAATTGTTCCATTTTCTAAACTCACATACTGGTTTCTTTGAATTCTGCATGTTGGAAGTTGAATGTAATTAACCCTTGTGCTCACATGCTGCACTTTATAGAGATTTTCCATTGGATCATCCTGGGTGGCACAGTTATAATAATATCTGTTTTCTCCCACTGATAATAATTCATCATAATAACAACAATAGCTGTAGCTCATGGGGGCATTTATTATATCCAGGCCCTTTTATCAGGACTTTACCAGCATTTTCTCAATTAATCCTCATGAAAGAATGGGGACATAGGCCCTCTCACACCCCCTTATCAAATGAGAAAACTAAGGTTTAGAGAGTTATGTAACTTGCCTAAGATCATGGAGCTCCTAGGTACTGGGGCCAGCATTCCAGCCCAGGCCTTAACGAAGCCAAGAACTCTTCCCCGAGAACTGGGACCACCTTCTTTAGCAATAACAACCATCACACAAACCAGTGATGTTTGCCCAGAGGTCACCTTTTCCAGAGGTATAATGCAGCTTACATCCTGAGCAAACCTGGCTCACAGAAATAAAAAATTCTAACAGGCTAACAGGAGGAAGTCTGAGTTCTGCTTAATTGACCTGGTGTAATTATTTCCATTGAATTGCTCTGCATCTGGGGATGGGTCCCTACTAAGCAGACTTGCCCAGTGATTCCCATCAGCACCTGCTCTAGTCTGGAGGAAATTAATTGCATGGAAAGTTCTCAGCTAAGTCACTGAGTTTCTTTATTCCCACCAGTGCCTAAAACACATACCTACACACACACACACAGAGCCCTGTACTAAAAGGGTTTTGTCAGAAGATAGGTTTGTGCTTTAGTTCAGATGCTGCTTCTGAACGACACAGATCAACCCATTTTGAGGCCCTCAGTGGCAAAGTCACTTCAAACAGCCTAAACGTAGCAGTGAGGAGACAGCAATGAGCAATACAGTCACTGGACCACCCAGACCAGAGACACACCCACTCCTGATCCCCACCCACAAAAGGAACAAACCAGACAGACTATATAGAGGAAATGTGTTTGGCCAAAGTCGCCTCTCTCCTCTTTGTAAACACGAGGAGAAGATAAATTACAGCTTCTGTTAGTAACATAATTACTTTAATTAAAATTAAGGGGGTCGGAAAAGGCAATTCTGAATGTCAGCTTTCCAGTGATGTTTGTTAAGCCTGGGAGAATAGAAATACAGTCTTGTAAATAACTAGCATATTATAACTGAAGCAGTGTGTGTATTGTAATCACTTTGAGTTGGAATAGCAATTAAATGATAACCAGGATTGCATTCTCTGCCCTCCCTTGCCTCTATCCTCATTTCACAGCCAGGTAACAGTCACATGCATAAGACTATGGTGCTTCTTTTCCCCTTAACCCCATCCAAGTCATTGTCAACCTCTAAGGCCCTTCTCAACCTCTTCCTTCAACCATTTCCTAAAGACTCTGCCCCACAGAAACCCTCCCATACTAATCAGCCACCGCACTTGTTCTCTGCATCAGACACTTTCCTCCTTAATTGGACTGATTTCAGCACAGTCTGTCATATACAGCCCTCTAATTGTGTCAGGTCTCCCTAACAAGATTATAAACTCTTGGGAGGCATCGAACATGTCATACTGAGCGAACAGACATTTAGAACTGGAGGGATCTCAGAGACTATATTGCAGACGAGAAAACACCAGTCACAGAGCTGGTTTGGGGCTGAGCTAGGACTAGAGTTCAATCATTCTAACTCACAGTTCAACGTGGTTTCAATCCTGAATCAGTGGCAGGTTTTGAACAAGTCCCATCTAGTATCACCTTGGTCAGGTATGGAGAAGGTGTTAGGAGCAACTTTCTTTAGATGACCACCCTTCAAACTCCATTCCAGAGGGACTTGTCCCACTGAATGGGGTTGGAGAAGGCAAGTTAGGTGGAGAGCTAAGGGGAGGCTCCAGTCCAGAACATGTGTTTGTGACTGACAGCCTAGCCAGCTGCTGTCATTTGGGCTGGGGGTGAGGGCAGGTGTACTTTCTGAAGGACAATGGCCCAGCTTCCCTGTAGTATCTTGAGAGACACAGGGCTTGTATTAAAGAAGCTCCTCCAGCTCCTCCCGCCTCTCTCCTTTCCCAACCTACATGACTTAGCTCAGGTTCTCTAGAAACTGACTTTTTGAGTGATTCTTATAGGTGATCTTCCCAGAGAAGTGGAAGAGACAGGAGAAGAACAGGGAAGAAGCCAAAAAAGGGCACAATTTCATGAAAAATCCCATGGACGGTAGCTTCATCCTGATCCTGGAGGGATGCTCATGAGTGTAAGTCACCGCTGAGAGTTATCCCAACTAGAGGATGGGAGGCTGGGATTTCATAGTCCCAGCCTGCAGTCACTGGCTCAGGATGCACTGGTGGCACATAAGTTCCCAGGCCCTTCTACCTTCTCTTATGATTGAGCAAAGTGAGCACCAGGTGGCCAAGGGCAGGTCTTTGAAAAGGAGCCACAGGATCTGTTGGGAGCTAAAGGACAAGGGGTGGAGTGGGGGGACCATAAATGGTGAAAGGGCTTACCTGGTGGCCCTTGGCTTACCCTCAGATGGTAAAGAATCTACCTGCAAGGTGGGAGACCCAGGTTCAATCCCTAGGTCAGGAAGATTCCCTGGAGAAGGGCATGGCAACCCACTCCAGTATTCTTGCCTGGATAATCCCATGGACAGAGGAACCTGGTGGCCCAGTCCATGAGATCACAAAGAGTCAGACGTGACTAAGTGACTAACACTTTCACTTTCACAAATGGTAAAAGGGGATCCGGAGACATCCGAGCAAAGCACCGACACTGTCAGTAACACTAGGACATTTTTATCCAGCCAACAAGCAGCTTGGATACTGTATAGACAAGTCTCTGTAGCCTTCATTTTCTGGTTTCATAAAGGGGTGACCAGAGGTGGTTGGAAGTAGATAAGGTTTCCACTGAGGAAAAGACCCTCAGGGCTCAAGTCAAGGAATGCAGTTAGGGGAGAAGTCATTTTGATTGGCACTGTGAAATATTCTCCCACCACCCTTAGCATGCATAGCATGGTGAGAGTCACTAGGAAGGCTGGCTGACAGGCTGCCAGAAACTTCTCCAGGTGGCATTTACCTTGGCTCCTCAGGAAGTGGAGAGCATGTTGTTTAAGAATGCAACCCTACAGCTAACCAACGACAAGTCCCTGGACAGATTACTTAGCATAGGTAAGACTCAGTTTCATCATTTATAAAAATGCGGAATTGTAAGAATTATCTCATGGATTTATTGTGAGGAATAAATATGTGTGTGTGAGAAAGAGAGAGAGAGGTGGTATATTTAGCAGTGGCACTGAATATAGTAAGTGCTTGTGGCAGGTTGTATTTTTTCAAATAAAGCCACAATATTACTTCCCACTGTACCTGGCATTTTCTCATCAAAGGAAGGAGTCTATTTCCCCCTCCCTTTGAATCTAGGTGAACCTCTGACTCTCTTGTAACAAATAACAGGCAATTGGAGGTGACATGACTTTCGAGGTTTCATCAGATCAACTGTGCATCAATTTAAAAAATTAAATAAATAAAAAAGTTTTTAAGTTGTTAGAGCTTCCACCTGGTTCACTGAGAACCTTGCTTTTGGAGCTCTGGGAACAACACATTGTGAGGAAGCCTTGAACAGTTCACACGGAGAGAACATGTGGGAGGTCCTGAGATGCCAGTCAACCCCCAACTTCTCTGGTCACTGTTCAAATACAATCCAGGCCAGAACTGTTCAGCTAAATCTTCCCAGATTCCTGATCCACAGAAACAGTATGAAACAGTAAAATGATTGTTCTTGACTCAAGCCACTAAGTGATGATTCATTACAACAGGTAACTGAAATGGTGCTTTGTAAATGCTAGGTCTTGACTTTGCTAGGATTTCATCCACAGCCTCTCAGGTTCTGAAATGTGGTTTTGTTTTATTCCACTGAGAATGACTCAGTACATCGGGGATGGACTCTCACTAATCGAGGTCACAAAGGACTGATGTGCAATCCAGAATGACAATTTACTATCATAATAAAACTGCAACGTGGTTAAACATTCTGTCCTCAGACCAGATTATTTCTTCCATGTAAGAAATGTACTTTCGAAAATAAAGTATAATCAGGTATCTAGCAAGTGTAAAGTGAGAATAAGGGGAAGTAGTTACCTGACTCAAATGATTTGATGGTATCAGGTCAAGAGAGCACACTGTGCACCTCCCTGGAAACTACTTACCAGTTGCCAGAACCCAACAGCCCAGACCCTGGACCAAGACATCAGCTCCTTATGTAGCCTTTGGATGGACACTGACGGCATCTGCCCATCTGATATTCTCTTTTCCATATTTAATACAGTCAATTCTCCTTGTGATTGGTACAGTATTTCTTTAGCCCAGCAGATATTAATAGTGTTCTGTGAAGAAATTACATTTCATAATGTTCTATGAAAAATAAAATAGTCATGTAAATTCA
Source organism: Antilocapra americana (assembly GCA_007570785.1). Classification (NCBI taxonomy): domain Eukaryota; kingdom Metazoa; phylum Chordata; class Mammalia; order Artiodactyla; family Antilocapridae; genus Antilocapra; species Antilocapra americana. The sequence continues at coordinate 2,524,870 of ML664183.1, forward strand.
AAAATACTAGATTCAGCAAATTTTAAAGGGGTTCATTACTACAGGACTTCCCAGAACATTGACTTTGCAAATCATGATGCAAACCACCCAGTGGAAGATAAATAAGACAATGAATTCTGTCCCCACTAACCCCTGGATCACAGTCTGTTGAATTCTGTTTTCAAGATGGTTTCCATCAAATCACATTCTGAACCAGAAATTGTTCTGAGTACTTAAGTTGTCTTTCTATCCAACTTTTCTGGCCCAATAGACTGATTTTATAATTTAAGTCTCAGAAGATTTACCTCATTTTCCTTCTGTCCAAATTCTCTTTAAGGGTATTGGACTTCTGCCCTTAAGGAGTTCTGGACTAGAAGGGTGGAGGGGGCATCATGAATACTGTAATTTAGGGACAGTGCTGGGACAGAGATCCAAAATGTTGTGATGCCTCTGGAAATGCCAGAAATGACTTTGGAAAGGGGCAGCAGCATTTAAGAGGAGCTTTGAATACAGGAGTTTGACACAAGTTTAAGAAGCAAAGTTGAAAAAAATGGGGGGGGGCACTTCAGGCTAAATGACCAGAATATGCAAGAGGTATAGAGAGGAGCAGAGAACAGAGTATTCACGAAGTTGGAAGGAGCACATGATGGTGGAGGGATGAAGCTGACTATGCAGGAAGAGTCTAGAAAGCCATATTAAAGTGTGTGTGTGTGTGTGTGTGTGTGTGTGTGTGTGTGTGTGTGTGTG
>ML664183.1:2525605-2693603 GCA_007570785.1 Antilocapra americana
GTGTGTGTGTGTGTGTGTGTGTGTGTGTGTGTGTGTGTGTGTGTGTGTGTATACACATGCTTAGTCATGTCTGACTCTTTTGGGACCCCATGGACTGTAGCCCACCAGGCTCCTCTATCCATGGAATTTTCCAGGCAAGTATACTGGAGTGGTTTGCCATTTCCTACTCCAGAGGATCTTCCTAACCCAGGGGTTGAACCCACATCTCTTGAGTCTCCTGCATGGACAGGTGGAATTCTTTACCACTGCACTACCAGATGAAGGTATAGGGACACAGAAATGAACTGTGGAAGAGTGAGTGTAGCCAGAATAGCCCCAGGAGCTGGGAAAAAGACCCTGAAGCTAGTGGATGGAGTCAACAGGGAAAGCAGAATGTGGGAGACTGCTTAGGAAGCTCCTAGACAGGGGAGATGGTGAAGGACAGGGAAGGACTGGTAGGCTGCAGTCCATAGGGTTGCAAGGAGTTGGACACAACTGGGCGGCTGAATAACAACAGAATATCCCACAGGAAGATTAACTGATGCTCAGATATCTGTGGTGGCTCCGTCAATCTCCTTCATATTCCATGAAACAGGAGACAGACTATTAGAACAGCTGCCTTAAAGAAAAAAATAAATACTGAGCTCTGTGCTTGGAGCTCTTTGAAAAATCATCACCATCATTTCAGATGTGCAACTTCACACAATAACAAAACAAAGAAAAAGCCCTCCTTGGTGAGAGAATGGAAGCAAACCACACTAATCCAGCCCTGCAGAGAGGAGAATGGGATTCATCACAGCTCTCAATAAAGGGAGACACGAGCGGACAGCCACACATCCCCAAAGCTGATACAAAACTACTGATGTCTGTCTCTCAATCAATACCCTGCTCTGAACTTTCTCCCATGTCGCCAGAGGATGTTCAGTTCTATGATCCTGTGGGGCTTCCTTTTAGTGCTGTTCAGAAGTCCCAGGGTTCTTGTACCTTCTAAATGTTCAAAGGAAAATCCTTGTCTCCAGTCCCCATGGCTATGACAGGTGATCCTGGTTTAAGCCAGTCTGGTCATCTGAGGTGGTAGATTAGAGGCAGAGTCCAGAAATCTCACAACCCAGAGACCAAAGCCACAGTATTCAATCTCCCGAGCACCTATAAGCCCAGCTCACAATCACCCCAAAGTGGGAAGCCAGTCTCTTCCCCTCACAGGACCCATGAAAATTAGTCATCACCTAACCTTGAAGAATCTCAACTCCACTTCCCCTCCAGCTGTCTCTGTCTCTCCCTTCCAAAAGCCTTGCTCCAGCTCAAGTGAGAAACTTAAATACCTAAGATGACCAGCAGGTACCTAGGCAAATGAGTGGTATCTACCAGCTGGGAGACTATAAAAGGGCAACTGACTCTCAAGTCCTGGTGAGGAAGACAAGACAGAACGAGAGGGACTGTAGCTAACCACCCCTGTCTTCTAAAGGGGACAAGGTCATTGCTGGCCCTTAAAATGCAGAGCCAATACGGACTGGACACTCAATATCCTGGGGAAAGCTTAAAATCTGTGTTCGTATACAGAATTTTTTCATTTAAAAAATTTAACAACAATCAGATTTAAAATGCCGATGCAGGAGATGTGGGTTCAACCCCTGAGCTGGGAAGATCCCCTGCAGTAGGAAATGACAACCCACTCCAGTATTCTTGCCTAGAAAGTTCCATGGACAGAGAAGCCTGGTGGGCTGCAGTCCACAGGGTCACAAAGAGTTGGACACGACTGAGCCTGTGTGTGTGCATGCACACATGCGCGCACACACACACACACACACAATACATACACACAATGATCCTGCTCAGGGCATACGGGACATAGCTCTTCACTGGTTGCAGCCCTGGACCAGTTGTGTAAGGCACAACTGGTCTCGGAAAGCCTGAGCTTTCAAACACAAAGGAAAGGTCTCCTGTAGTCTGGCAGGCATAAAAGCTCCTGAGGCAAAGGGACTCAAAGTTTTGTCTATGTTTTATGTTCTTGGAAGCTGTGTTGTGGGTTGTAACTACAATAAGAAGGACAAACTGAAATCTCAATAAAGGAATTCTGCCCCAACTGTGTTACAGAGCAGCCTGGGATCTGGAAGAACGTCTACGAGTGGCCATAACACCCCAGGTCTTCCTGGAGAAGAGAGGACTGTGGGCAGAGCTGTTATTCAATTAGGACACACGAGGGTGGCAGCTGCTAAAACATGGAAATACTAGGATTCTACCACTGTCTGAACTCTTGTTACCAATGCCCAGAAGCTAACAAGATTTAGACAGTTTGGTATTCATGTTATCTGAACTCAATGTCTAAACACACTACACAAACTTGGTACCCACACCAAGTACTCAGAGCTGCAGCCTCCCTTTCTTGGGCAAGGTGGCTGTGCCCACACCTGGTGGGTGGAGAGGAGAGCAGGATCTAGTGGTTCTGCTGAGCACTTCTCCATAGTCGCCCTAGGCGGGTGAGGAGCCAACCAGTGGAATCTTCCACAGAACCACAGAAGGGTCGGCTATCGTTATCTGCCCTGTGAGAATGACTTCTGGTTCCTCCAAATATGACCCTCTTAAAGGTCTTCTCTCCATCTCATGCTATGCCCGGGGCTCAGGGGCCTTTTGCTAGGCAGTCTGTGGTTTCAACAGTCCTGATACATCACACACTTTTAGCAATGCTGGGAAGTAGCAAGCAGGACCCATCTGATCCGGATGCCATAGACAACATTCTCTTCTCTTTCTCTCCCTGCATTTTCTGTGTGAAGAGAGTCTCCACCCTCCTCACTGCTTCTCCAAGATTTTGCCTACTCCAGTGAATTGCTTCATTTTCTTTTAACTCTTTCCTCTGCAAAACCCCTACTTCCTTTGACTCTTTGGTCCTCATTGTCCATGGCTGTCCCTTGCCCAGAATCAGCAAATATGAGTTTCTCTTTCCTCTAAGCAGAAAGGCTTCAAATCCTCTTACTACAGAAATGAATCAAGAATAAAGCTGTTAATTTTCCACATGAAAAGAGCCCCAAACTTTATATCTTGCACCGGGTCATGCATCACTCATTTGTCCATTTTTGCCTCAGATGCATTCCTATCCTTTGCCCAGGAAAAATACGTTTCTCTGACTTCCTTGCAGGCTGCCTTGTGGGTTAGCCAATGAGAGAAAATGTTGGGAGATTGGGCAGAAAAGAGGGAGAAGTCAGAGTATTCCTCCCCCTTTTCTGCTTTGATTAGTATTTCTTCTGTGGTCCCAGCTCACATCAAGCAGTCTACTGTAGATCCAGATCCTGCTGAATAGTTTGAACTCCAGCTCTGGCTCTGGTCATACCATCTTCTCCCTTTACTCCCTGTATCTTAAAGTTTGTAGAGTTTCTTGCTTTTGTTTATCTCTGGGTGGCCTCACAGTCCTGTTTGACTGGTCAACTCTCCCAACACCTTTATAATCTATTCTTCATATTTAATTCCTTCTGTTGACTACCTCTACAGAGTACTAGTATGTTCTCTGTTTCTTTGACTGGATACTGGCTGTCTCAGATGACCTCGTCATCAGAGCACCAGCCTCCTTTTCTTGATTGCACCATAGAGGGTAGTAGCAAACTATGGAGCAATGCATTAATATGATAATGTCCTTGAGACCCCCCCCCAACTCTCTACCAAGGCCACCACAAGCTTGGGAGACTATCTCTTCTGATGTATACAGTGGTCTTGTAACAAATTTTCTTTTAGTTAAAAGTAAGAAATCTCTTTTTGTTTAAATGGCAGATGGTAGGAAGTGTTGCATTTGCTTCTAGGAAATTCATAAAATGAAAAATGAACTCATATATCTGGAAAAAATTGGTCAGATACTAAAAAATAATTTGTCAAATACAAAATGCAATTCAAATTCCTTATGATTCATGAATATATAGGTTGGACCTAAAGGTCTTAATCCTGAGATACTTTTCCACTTGCAGATTAAAACTAACCTTTTTTTCCAACAAAGTTTTTTGTTGTTCTTTCTCTTTGTCATATACAATCATTGGTAGAAAAAAATAAGACTAATTAGCTACTTCAAAAAGTATCTAATTTTATGTGTTATTTTTTTACCTACCCTTCATCCTTCCTTAATTCTTCTGATAATGATACTCAGATTTTCGTCTGGAGGAAGCTAGTGCCTCACTCTCCCATTGCCCTTTATATGCCTATGTGAGTTGTCAGTTCTGATTCCTTGTGACTCCACTGGACTATAGCCTGCTGGGCTCCTCTGTCTATAGGATTTTTCAGGCAAGAACACTGGAGTGGGTTGCCATTTCTTTCTCCAAGGGACCTTCCTGACTCAGGGATTGAACTCACCTATCCTACATCTCCTACATTGGCAGGAGGATTCTTTACCACTCTGCCACCTGGGAAGCCTGCCCTTTATATAGATCAGATTATATCCCAAGTAGCCTGGGGAGTCATGTGACTCAGGTCAGACCCATCAGCATCAATGCTCATGGCCATGATGACTGATTGACTGACAAACGGACACATGATCTGCTGCTGCTGCTAAGTCGCTTCAGTCATGTTTGACTCTGTGCGACCCCATAGACGGCAGCCCACCAGGCTCTGCTGTCCCTGGGATTCTCCAGGCAAGAAGGGCACATGATCTAATCCAAGCCAGTCAGGTCAAATGGAGTTAATCCTGGGACTCTTGCTTGAGCAATCAAGAAAGGGAATCGAGAGGGAGGTGGGAGGGGGATTCTGGAAGGGGAACATGTATACCCATGGCAGATTCATGTCAATGTATGGCAAAACCAACACGATAATGTAAAGAAAATTAAAATAAATAAATAAATAAATTTTTTTTAAAAAAGAAAGAATTTCTTTTTCTCAGGGCTTAGAGGTGTAAAGATGCAAGCCTGGAATTCCCACTTGGAGGGAGACTCTGAGTTAAAATCAAAGAGAAATGCACTGAAGAACAACGGAGAGAGAGAATCCAGGTCCTGATGGTATAATTTGCATCTCTTTATCCAGTTACTCTTAAGTTCATATGCTGTTGAAATACATTGGGATGGCAAAAACTTTTTGGCCAACTCAATATATATACATATATCTTGAACAAACACTCTAACTTTTTTTTTAAAATCCTGATATTATTTATTGGCACAAAGATTATTCAGATACAACATGGTGTCTAGACCTGGCTACATTTTATACTTCGGAAATTAAGTTTAATACTTCTTTTGCTCATAACTCCCAACATGTCCTAAAACTTCTGTTTTCAGCACCTCCATGATAGAATTTCTGTACTCTAATCCCCTGCTTTAAACACAGCATTTAGACCTCACTGAAAACAACCCCCCCAGACACACACATGTTTGTGTGTGTTTCTATGTTTTGGTTTAAGAAAATTTGTATTGGATTTCTATCCCTTGCAACCAAAAAGGTTCTACCTAATACACCCATAACAAGTAAGACGTTGTGTTGGGCACCAAGGGTTCTACCTAATATACCCCAAACAAGTAAGACATTGTGTTGGGCACCATGGCAAATCTCAAGGTGAGCAAATTCCTCTCTCTCAATTGAGAGAGGAAATAAATGGTTCCATTATTGAAGCTGTTGATATAATTGGAAGAGGAAGTAGAATGCACGACTAATTACTCCACTTCTATTTTGCCTCTATCATTTCAAGAAAAGCAAACATCATATGGAGAGGGTAGAAAAATGGCTTTTCAGTGCTCAGAAATCTGAATTAAATGAGGAGACAGAAGAAAGCTCTCCATTGCCTTGAGTGAGTCCACATTGCTTGGCCCACCTGAGCTACACTGAAGTGCACTTACAGGACTTAAAGATGAAAATGCGAAACCACAGGGGATGCTCTCTGAAGGACTGTGAGGAATTGAAAAATTGTCTGGATTTTTTAACAAATTTTATTATTTACAGTACAGTGAGTTGTATTTAATTCTTGGAAAAATTAAACAGTTGTTTTTTTAACACATTAGAAAAATGTGTTCATTTTTTAAATTACATATTTTTTAAAGGAACTAATTAGTCCCATTTTTTCACCAGCAATTGTATATAACAAGAGAAACAACAATAACACACACCTTAGTCTGAAAAAAATAGTTTTAGTTTCCAAATTGAGGGATGTGTCAAGATTAAGGCCTTTAAGCTCAATCTATACATTCAAGAATGATAAAGAATTTGAATTGGATTTTAGTATTTGACCAATTTCTTTTCCTCTAGAACAACAGCATGAGTTCACAAAGAACAAGGAATATCAAACCAATCTCCTGTCATTAATAAAATCATAAGATGAGCATAAAAGGGAAGGTGACAGACATAATGAATCCAAATGGTCGCGTGATTGGCAATATTTTTTCTTGTTTCTGAAAGTTCTTATTTTCCAATGGAGAAACAAGCCACGGGATAATACAGCTAAGATTATTAATTGATCAGAGCTAAACAGTGTTTGATCAATGGAGTAATAAAACCTGCAGGGAGGTTTCCAAGGGAATGCTATGAGGCTCTATCCTACTTAAAATGATGTATCAGTGATTTTGATCCTTATTGATTTTAAAATCATATCAACCTGGGAGAGATTGGTTAATGAAATCAGGACTTAAAAGATCGTAACAGACTGTAATAATTTATCTTAAAAGCAACAAGATGATTTTTTAATAAAAATGTTAAGTCTTATATTTAGGTTAGAAAAAAATAATTGCACAGGTACAGAAGGAGGAAGACCTGGTTTAACTGCTTCACATCCAAAAGAAATGAGGTGTTTCGCTTGACCACATAGTGCAAAATGATGTCACCATTGTGGATGATAATGTAGGCTATTTCCTGACATGGGGGAAAATAACATGTAACATTTTCTTAAGTGGATCAAACCAGTTTATAACATTTATAAGACACATACACAAACATAGTTATTATTAGAAAGAAGATCCAAAAGGTAGCAGGAACTCTCAGTGGCGATAATACAGGTCACCTTCTTCTTTCTGATTTACACATTTGCTGCAGTTACTTTTGGAAAAGGAAATGGCAACCCACTCCAGTGTTCTTGCCCGGAGAATCCCAGGGACTGTGGAGCCTGGTGGGCTGCCATCTATGGGGTGGCACAGAGTCAGACACCACTGAAGCGACTTAGCAGCAGCAGCAGCAGCAAGAGTTACTTTGTGTAATAAAGCATTTACTGAAAATACTTTGTATAATAAAAATTTTATTTTGGCTCAATACAGATAAAAAGTGTAAGGTGGCTGATAAAAAAAGAAACAACACAAATGCAGTTTTAGGCTGCATTCAGAGAATTATATTTTCTGGAAAAGAGACATTGATCAGTTCACCATGCTCTGTACTGGGAGGGCCATATGGTATCATGATATCTCCACTTGCTTCACTCCCAGAATTTATCACAATGTGTAAAATGCCTTTATTTGCTCTTTCATTGACTTCTGCTCCACTACCCAGTATGTTTGTGAGGCCAGAGACTCTGACCTTCCTTATTACTGTGTCACCAGCACCTCATCCAGTACCTGACACAATGAAGACACTCAAATAATGTTCATTAAATAAGTGACTAACAGAGGCTTTACTCTACTGCGCTTTGCTGTGCCTACTTTCAGTCTAGGATGCGGTTACTGGATATATTCTTGAGGAACTTTTCACACATATCTGACCCAGAAGAGAAGGAGAAATAATGAAACTGCAAGAAGCCAATTATCAAAATTTCAAAGTTTGGGCTTGATACATATTTACAAATAACTAGGGGACAGCTGCAGTGTGGTGGCTTAAAAATAAATTACTTTCACGTGATTAAGGATGCTCTCTTTCCAAAGGTTGTCATTTAGTCTCTTTTGACAGGACCTTGCGGAGCAGAGGAGAAAAAAGACAACTGCTGTGATTGGGCAGAATAAAATATAACTAAGTTACAGCTCTTCTGAGGGCTGGGTGTTCAGGCTCTATGGATTCATATTTATATCACATTCTGAGCAGAGGAAAGGCGTGTACAATAAGTCAGCCTGAAGAGAAAGACAGGCATATGTACCCCCCTGGGAAACAACTGAGCCTTTAGCAGGCGCCAGGATTTGGGAAAACTAGGCGGGGTGAAGGGGGATCTGGGGGTGGAGGTTGGAAGGGAGGAGGGAAGGAGCCCTCAGTCTACTTTCAAGATGCACAGTAAGTGTGTGTCTGTAGGGGACTGCACCTCAAAGGAGCCCTGTAGCTCAAGACAAAGACGTCCATATGAGATGCAAATTAGGACCCCTCTGCAAAGGTGTCTGCAAAGAGCTCATAACCTGAGGAGAGGCTTGGAAACAGCCTGAAGAAAGGACAATTTAGTGAGAGGGAGAAGATCAAATGTCTTGGCTAAAAGGAGGTCGCTGTCACTGTCCCCGACAGTGCTGCGGCTGTATTATCATTCCTGGGCTCTCGGAGCCACGGGCACAGATGAGAGAGGGCTGGATCTCTTGGCTTGATCATCTAGCACTAGAAGAGGAACACTCCCCTCCTCCAGTGTGTCTGGTTTGAGGACCCCACCTGATTTTCCTTCGCACCTTATATCTCCACTGCTGGACCCACTTGCTGCCAACGTGAAGATTCCTCTCCACCAGCTTCTGCCTAAGCCATCCCTGGACACAAGGAGAGGGTCTTTCCCCCTTGTCCTCAGATCTAGTGTCTGAATGACAGCTTGTTTGGTACTTTAAGAATGACTTCCTTGGTGGCTCAGTCAGTAAAGAATCCTCCTGCAATGCGGGAGGCCTGGATTCAATCCCTGGGTTGGGAAGATCCCCTGGAGGAGGGCAGGGCAACCCACGCCAGCATGCTTGCCTGGAGAATCCCCATAGGCAGAGGAGCCTGGCGGGCTGCAGTTCATAGGGTCACACAGAGTCGAACACGACTAAGCAGCTTAACACACAAACACACCCACGAAGCACGTACTGTGTCTCACTTGACCTTCACAACCATCCTTTGGGGAACCCAATGAGAAAGAGAAAATGGGTTAATAACTGCTGAGCATTAACAACTCTGGAGCATGGCCCAGCTGAGCTTGGGGCCTGCTCTCACTTCCGAGCTGTGGAACTTAAGCCCACCTTTCCACACCTCGGTTTCCTGTTCTCAGCCTGACTTTCAGTCCAGAAGGTGATACAGAGTTTGCTTAAGAACTTAGCTCTGGAGATTCACTGACCAGGTAGCATCTCTGCCACTAACCAGACATATGACTTTGGGCAAGTTACTGAAGCTCTCTATGCCTCAGGGTCCGCATCTGGAAGCAGAGGATGATGATATGGCCAACTTGGAGGTTTGCTGTGAGGATTAGAGATGTAAACACATGTGAAACACTCTGATGAAAACCTGACATGCTGTTATCATTATATAAGCTTTACTATTAGTCTTGCTTGCATGCTAAGTCTCTTAGGTCATGTCCAATGCATTGTAACCCTATGGACTGTAGCCCACCAGGCTCCTCTGTCCATGGGATTACCCAGGCAAGCATTCTGGAATGGGTTTCCCTGTCCTCCTCCAGGGGATCTTATTAGTCTTCAAAAACTATTTTTTTGTCCTGCTACTAAAAGTAACACATCAGCACTGCAGAAATCTTGGGGGATCTCTAGTTTGCTATTTATATGTAACTATTTTTTAACAAGAGTCTTAGTGAGCATTGCTCTAAAATATTTAGCCAGTGCCTCCTCTCCCCTGGTCCCATCCCCCTCCATTCGGGCTGCCTTCATCACTGAGCTGAGAAGCAGAAGTGAGAACTCAAGAGCTGGGTGGGCAAGCACCCCTCCACCAACCAGTTTCCCTCCCCCAATGACAACCATGGCAACAAACAACCAGGAGAGAACAGGATGCAAATTAAGCCCAGAAGTTTCCTCCCTGGAGCTAGTGGCTTATTTATTTTACATGGGTTTTTGTTGCTCTGTTGTCATTTTAATTTGGCCTCTCTGCACCACTCTCCCTCTGGCAAGTAGCCCCTCACTTTCAGAATCTAGGAAGATGACAAAGTTCCCATAATGTGTGCTGACCTGGAAAAAGAGAGGAAAAAGGAAACATCCATATGCTTCCAGGAGAGGGAAGGAAATAGGTTCTCCATGGTCTCCCCTCCTATGGCCTCCCCTACCACCCCTGAGAAGCCCCCTTACCCCCTCGACCCAACAAAATACCAGGCTGCCTTCCCAGAGTCAGACAGGGCCTCTTGGTGCTTCCAGCGACACCCTTTTGAGATATAGGGAGGTGTTTCTCTTAAGCAGGTCAAGTATGAGGAGCAGGACAATTTAACATCTAACCTAGGACAGTTTTCAAGTGAAAGGGGACACAGTTATCAGTAAGTAGCAAAGACCAGGATGGGTAGTCGCCCCAGAAGTCCCCACTGGCTTCAGTCCCAGGTCCCTGGTGTATAACTGCTTTGTAGCTGGGTCTCCCCACAAAAGCACTCATTCTCAGAGCCGAACTGCCTTTTGAGACTTCAAGTTGTCCCTTCACCTTTAGTCTCTTCTCCAGATGTTTTCGTGCAATATTACAATGTTCTAACTATAATGGAAGAAGCAAATATTCATCCAAAACAGAAAAGATGTCCACGTTCCCTCATTAGAGAAGGAAGAAACCTCATTCCATACCAGGCCTACACTCCACACCAGCTTCACCAATATTTGTTGAATGAATGGTATTATATTCAAGTAGTTCTTGAGATAATAAAATAGATAACATTGATTGTTTTTTCTATGACAGGCCCAAGGCTCAATACTTTAAACATCTTATCTCATTTGATGCTCCTAATAACCTCAGGAGAAAAGACATCCCAAATAACAGATGAGGGAACACAGACTTGGAAAGGGTGAATAATTATCCAAGGTCACAGAGCTGGTAAGTGGCAATGCTAAGACTCAAGTCCAAGTCTTTCTATCAACAAAATCCCCCTTTTTAACCACTATTAATACAGATAAAGATACTGATAATAATAACAAACATTGAGTGTCAGGTACACTAAGCATTTTACATATGTAACTATAGCACAAATCCATACACTACCACTAAGCTCAGTTCAGTTAAGTCGCTCAGGCGTGTCCAACTCTTGTGACCCCATGAACCACAGCACGCCAGGCCTCCCTGTTCATCACCAACCTCCGGAGTCCACCCAAACCCATGTTCATTGTGTCAGTGATGCCATCCAACCATCTCATCCTTTGTTGTCTCTGTCGTCCTGCTCTCAATCTTTCCCAGCATCAGGGTCTTTTCAAATCAGTCAGCTCTCCATATCAGATGGGCAAAGTCTTGGAATTTCAGCTTCAACATCAGTCCTTTCAATGAACACCCAACACCGATCTCCTTTAGGATGGACTGGTTGGATCTCCTTGCAGTCCAAGGGACTTTCAGGAGTCTTCTCCAACACCACAGTTCAAAAGCATCAATTCTTCTGTGCTCAACTTTCTTTATAGTCCAACTCTCACATCCATACATGACTACTGGAAAAACCATAGCCTTGACTATATGGAACTTTGTTGGCAAAGTAATGTCTCTGCTTTTTAATATGCTGTCTAGGTTGGTTATAACTTTCCTTCCAAGGAGCAAGTGTCTTTTAATTTCATGGCTGCAATCACCATCTGCAGGGATTTTGGAACCCCAAAAAATAAAGTCTCTCACTGTTTTCATTGTTTCCCCATCTATTTGCCATGAAGTGATGGGACCAGATGCCATGATCTCAGTTTTCTGAATGTTGAGCTTTAAGCTAACTTTTTCACTCTCCTCTTTCAGGCTCTTTAGTTCTTCTTCACTTTCTGCTATAGGGGTGTTGTCATCTGCATATCTGAGGTTATTGATATTTCTCCTGGCAATCTTGATTCCAGCTTGTGCTTCTTCCAGCCCAGTATTTCTCATGATGTACTCTGCATATAAGTTAAATAAGCAGGGTGACAATATACAGCCTTGATGTACTCCTTTTCCTATTTGGAACCAGTCTGTTGTTCCATGTCCAGTTCTAACTGTTGCTTCCTGACCTGTACATAGGTTTCTCAAGAGGCAGGTCAGGTGGTCTGGTATTCCCATCTCTTTCAGAATTTTCCACAGTTTGTTGTGATCTACGCAGTCAATGGTTTTGGCATAGTCACTATCACTGGAACATTAGTATTGATTATACCTGTCCTACAGGTGAAGAGATTGAGGCACAGAGAGGCTAAATGACATGTCCAGGGTCACACAGCTCTTAAAGTGCCTGAGCTGAGACACAAACCCAAGCAGTCCAGCTTGAGAAGCCCTGTCCTCTACCATCCCTCCTATCTTTCCATCTCACTCCTCTATTACTGATCACGACCCAGCATAAGTTTTGAATGGGAACTTTTCTCTTGCAGGACACTGATATTTTCATTCAATGTAAAAACATATTATTATTTCTTTGACTCTGGGCTTCCTGGGAACTGTCAGGGACACAGCAGAAGACACAAGTCTTTCTCCTCCAGAAACTTCCAGTCCATTCCAGGATGCGATTTCATAAGTAGTAGGTATTTACCAAGTCCCAGCTAGACAGCAGCACTGTGCTAGGCCTTGTGCATCCCTGCTTTCTTTGATCTGCACAACCATCCTAGGGTTTTGTGGGGACCCATCCTATCCATTTTATAGGTAAAGAAACAATGACTTCCAGGAGAAAAAGAGATACCTTAGCTGTTAGCTGTGGCTCCACTTGGCCAGGAATTCTCCCAGGCCCATCCTCAGATCAGTCAGCTTCATGCAAGCCAGCAGTATTCACACTTAATTTTTTTCTTGATGTTCAGTTCTCATACACACACACATATACACACTTACAAAAGAGCCTAGCCTATTTACAAACTAAATATAGAACTGATTGCTGGGTGCAGTGTTTATTCTAATCCGTGCAGGTTCATAAAGTCCACTTTAGACCCAAATAAGGCTGACTCACATATGTAAAAGAAAATCAGTTCCTATTTACAAGCTCCATAAAATCTGCTGCAAATACTTAGGCAGAAAGATACAGCAAATGCATTTACAACCTTCTCCACACACCTCCCTGGCAAGGGTCTGGAGGAGCTTTGGAGAGGGCTGAAAACCTCAAAACTATAAGACTCAAGTAATCTACAAGGGTAATATATCTTAATTACTAAGTGAACAGGGCAATCTGAGAACAGTGTATTCAGATGAGTTTTCCTTTGCAAAACCACTGCAAAGTACACCATAAATGATATGTTTAGGGGACCAGACTCGTAAATATACACATACACAGGTTTTTTGTCCCTAAAATGTCCAAGCAATATTGTCATTTCTGTGGACAAACACTATCCCCATGCCCAGCCTGGTGCCACCCAAGCTCATCAGTCATTAAACATCACCTACCAGCCCTCCAGAAACTATCCCTCCAGCATCTCTTCCTTGCCCCATCCTGTAGTGTGCACACGTGGGGAGAGAAGAATGGAAATGTGCTTCCTGTTCTCAAGAAATCTGCCACGTGATCCCATAGGTTATTCAAAGAAGAAATTAGCTGGGGTCTGTTTATAACAGGCCCTGAAAGCCTTTGACTCTGTAGATCACAGCAAACTGTGGAAAATTCTTCAAAAGATGGGAATACCAGACCACCATACCTGCCTCCTGAGAAATCTGTATGCATACCAAGAAACAACAGTTACAACCGGACATGGAACAACAGACTGGTTCCAAACTGGGAAAGGACAATATACATCAAGTCTGTATATTGACACCCTGCTTGTTTAACTTATATGCAGAGTATAGCATGTGAAACCCCGGGCTAGATGAAGCACAAGCTGGAATCAAGACTGCCGGGAGAAATACGAATAACCTCAGAGACGCAGATGACACCACTCTTATGGCAGAAAGCGAAGAGGAACTAAAGAGCCTCTTGGTGAAAGTGAAAGAGGAGAGTGAAAAAACTAACTTAAAACTCAACATTTAGAGCACTAAGATCATGGCATCTGGTCCCATCACTTCATGGCAAATAGATGTGGAAACAGTGAGAGACTTTATTTTCCCGGGCTCCAAAATCCCTGCAGATGGTTACTGCAGCCATGAAATTAAAAGACACCTGCTCCTTGGAAGGAAAGTTATGACCAACTTAGACAGCACATTAAAAAACAGACACATTACTTTACCGACAAATGTCCATCTTGTCAAAGCTATGGTTTTTCCAGTAGTCATGTATGGATGTGAGAGTTGGACTATAAAGAAAGCTGAGCACTGAAGAATGGATGCTTTTGCACTGTGGTGTTGGAGAAGGCTCTTGAGAGTCCCTTGGACTGCAAGGAGATCCAACTAGTCAATTGTAAAGGAAATCAGTCCTGAATATTCAGGAATGAATATTGGAAGGAAGCTGAAACTCCAACACTTAGGCCACCTGAAGCAAAGAATTGACTCATTTGAAAAGACCCTGATGCTGGGAAAGATTGAAGGTGGGAGGAAGGAGAAGGGGTGACAGAGGATGAGATGGTTGGATGGCATCACCAACTCAATGCACATGAGTTTGAGCAAGCTCTGGGTGTTGGTGATGGACAGGGAAGCCTGGCGTGCTGCAGTCCATAGGGTAGCAAAAAGTTGGACATGACTGAGTGACTGAACTGAACTGAAAGCCCACTGGAAATGACTGGAAGAGAGGGAAGGTTTGTTATTAAGAGCAGCATCTTGAGGACCCCAGGTGCGGGGAGCAGAGTAGGCTCCTACCTCTCCTTCTCTCTCTAACCCCCCCAGTCTTGCTTTCTCAACTCTCTTTCTGAGGCTTCTCTTACCTCATCTCAGTCTCTCCACCAGCCCCCTTTGCATCCACACAACCAGCAGTGTATAGAATGGGCAGGGCTCTTGATTAGGCAACTAAGTCTGCTGTGAAGAAATGAAGAGACTGGCTGAAGGCTAAGAAACTCTCAGAGTCCTCAAAGTCATTACCTCTGAAGGACGGACTAACCACCTGGGGACTCCTCACGCCACTGGCTGTGCCCCCAGGGAAAGAGCAGCCTGGCTCATCTTACAAGGGCTTTGAAGTTGGTCCTCTGATTTCCCCTGAGGAGAAGGACTCTCTGCAACGGGGCCACTTTCCAAAGAGAGATCATGGCAAAACCAAGCAGGACCCTGTGGGGATCCTGGGCATGGATACTTCTCTGTGTTCCCTGTTTCTTGATTGTAGAAAATAGGCTTCAGGCTCCAAGACCTTCCCAGAGTTCCAAAGGGCAGTTTCAAACAGTTGCTAACCAAGGAAGGGAGGAGATGTGTAAACAAGGGAGGGGCAGTCAACAGACAATCAGTTCAGTTCAGTTACTCAGTCAGTCCTGTCTGACTTCATGACCACATGGACTGCAGCACGCCAGGCCTCCCTGTCCATCACCAACTCCCAGAGTTTACTCAAACTCAAGTCCATTGAGTCGGCAGTGCCATCCAACCATCTCATCCTCTGTCATCCCCTTCTCCTCTCGCCTTCAATCTTTCCCAGCATCATAGTCTTTTCAAATGAGTCAGCTCTTTGCATCAGGTGGCCTAAGTAATGGAGTTTCAGCTTCAGCGTCAGTCCTTCCAATATTCATTCCTGAATATTCAGGACTGATTTCCTTTAGGGTGAACTGGTTGGATCTCCTTGCTGTCCAAGGGACTCTCAAGAGACTTCTCCAACACCACAGTTCAAAAGCATCAATTCTTCAGCACTCAGCTGTCTTCTCCAACATCGCAGTTCTAAAGCATCAATTCTCTGGCGCTCAGCTTTCTTTTATAGTCCAACTCTCACATCCATACATGACTCCTGGAAAGACCATAGCCTTGACTAGATGGACCTTTGTTGGCAAAGTAATGTCTCTGCCTTTTAATATGCTGTCTAGGTTGGTCATAACTTTTCTTCCAAGGGGCAAGCATCTTTTAATTTC
The DNA here is from genome assembly GCA_007570785.1 of Antilocapra americana. Classification (NCBI taxonomy): domain Eukaryota; kingdom Metazoa; phylum Chordata; class Mammalia; order Artiodactyla; family Antilocapridae; genus Antilocapra; species Antilocapra americana. The sequence continues at coordinate 2,541,406 of ML664183.1, forward strand.
ATGGCTGCAGTCACCATCTGCAGTGATTTTGGAGCCCAAAAAATAGACTGTCACTGTTTCCATTGTTTCCCCATCTATTTGCCATGAAGTGATGGGACCAAATGCCATGATTTTAGTTTTCTGAATGTGGAGTTTTAAGCCAACTTTTTCATTCTCCTCTTTCACTTTCATCAAGAGGCTCTTTAGTTCTTCTTCACTTTCTGCCATAAGAGTGGTATCATCTGCATATCTGACAATAGTGAAGACTTAGGACAGGATCCTGGTTCCACTTCAAGGGATATACATAACAATGTCTTTGAGCTCTTCTGCAGAACTAAAACCCCCAACAAATGGATGATGTTAATTGATGGGGTAGTCTACATTCCAGAGAGAAGGTCACCATTTGATAACCCTGAGAATCACAGACACTCCTCAGAAGACCACCTGAAACCAGATTAAAGGAACACAGGCTCTATGCACACCCTGATCCCTTTCCCTTGAACCACTGCTATAAAACTCCTCACCAAATCCTCCTGGTTTAGGACACAGTTTTTGAGGGCACGAGCCCACTGTTTTCCCCTTTGCTTTGAAAAGCAATAAAGCTATTCCTTTCTATTCGATCCAAAATTCTGTCTCTAAGATTTAATTTGACACTAGTACAAAGAGGTCAAGTTTTCAGCATCAAAACTTTCAAAGATGTCCCATACATATGGAGGTCAGAGCTCCAGGAACTACACCTCTCAGGGCACAGAGAAAAGGAAAAGGCCTCCCCAGAGACTGTATCCCTGAGCCAGCAGGAGAGAACACAGCCAGTCCACAGCTGCTCCGAGCCAGAACTTACTGACCTACAATATTCTCCACTCTACCAGCATGAATGGAGAGCCTACAGCAAACTCTTGAGAGTCGTTTGGATAGCAAGGATATCAAACCAGTCAATCCTGAAGGAAATCAACCCTGAATACTCATTGGAGGGACTGAAGCTGAAGCTCAAATACTTTGGCCACCTGATGCAAAGGGCCAACTCATTGGAAAAGACTGTGATGCTGGGAAAGATTGAAGGCGAAAGGAGGGGAGGGCAGCAGAGGATAAGATGGTTGGATGGCATCACCAACTCAATGGATGTGAGTCTGAGCAAACAACAGAAAATAGTGAAGGACTGGAAGCCTGGCGTGTTGCAATTAATGGGGTTGCAAAGAGTCAGACATTACTTAGCAACTAAACCGACAACAACAGCAACCAAGCCTAGCAAGCATGGCGGTGGGGGGCACAGGGATGGAACCCAGATTTAGGAACCAAGGTCACCAAGGTCACCAACCTCAAGGAGGCTGAATTCTACCAAAGAGGACAGATATGCCCATAACCAACCCTAATAAAAGGCAAAGGTGGAACAAGCCTCTAATGAAGAAAGGAAACTAGACTTTGCTAAAAGACAACTCTATGCAGGTATTTGAACCTCACATTCTTCCTGAAAGACCAAGGGAGTATCCAGGACTCAATGAAGCTGAGAAACTTTCCCACAGTCGCACTGCTAGTTGCAGGATTGAACCCTGCTCTTTCCATAATGCTAAGAGGCTTCCTCCAAGAACACCGCATTGCCCAAGATAGGTTCTGAGAACGTCAAGAATGCAAACTGAACTGGGGAAATCACCAACAGCCATTCTGGGAGTGTTATTATGTAAAATTAAATTGCTATTGTACTTTTGCAATCAACAATGTTGGGGAGGGGGGATAGACTTTAGATGATTTGTTTGAAGCAGCCACAATCAGAGACTGATGATGATGAAGACAGACCTAAGAAGTACCAAGAGAAGACCCAAAATAGCACTAAATAAGCCCCCCTAGTATAGAAGCAACCAGACCCACATACCCCAGTCAGTCTGCTATTGCTATATAAGACTGTTCCTAATGATACTTCTGGGTTATCAAGAAAAGGATAAATTGCCTTGCCATGTTGTCTAAGTGAACAGAATGCCCGGTCAGGACGCTATTGATTCTGCATCTGTCTTGGCCAGGCAGTGTGATCTTGGAAAAGTCAGTGAACCCCTCTGGACTTCAGTCATCTCACTGATGAAATGAGGGTTGTGTCAACTCTAAGTCTTTCATGCAAACAGAGAGATCCTGGAGAGAGTCACTATTCCTACCCATCCCACTCTAACAGTACCAGCAGCCCTCGTGGGGTTCTCCCCCTGGACCATCCAACTCATATATGGTCATTTATGCCAAAGGTACCATCTCGTGTCCTCTCTGCTCATATCCCTAAGAGTTCTTTTCTTCACAGCAGCTCTACTTTTTCCCAGATTGTCACTGGGGATAACATGATCATATTCATTTTAAAACCAGGGGACACTTTGCTACTTATGGAAAAGAAAAATGATTAAATACAGCAGAATTATTTTTACTTAGGATTTTTAAGGGCACAAGTTACACAGTTTAAATGCTAAGATACTTTTGCCATCTATAGGCAGCACGGGTCCCTTCATTCCACTAAAAATCCAAACGTGTTTCAGAGAAACTGCTGATGCCCTGGCTTCTACACTGGAGGATGCTGAGGCTGAATGCAGACCTGGAAGAGATGTCTCTGCTCTGCTGGAAGCCTTGGCAGGGCTGAGGGTTTGAGGTACATCCTATAGCCCTATCTCACGCTCAAAGGTCAAAACCAGTCTAAGTCAGACAAGGAAATGTGAGGCTGTCAGCCCCCAGTTCCATTCCGGTCCAGCTCTTGAAGTTACAGCTTTAGAGGTCCAGTCCTGGAAGCCTTGTTCTTTAACTTCTAGAGCACACTGTATAAAACCAAATACCCTGGGGGGAGATAAGACCTTAATCCCTAGATGGTAAATAAATTTTATCTTAACTACCAACTTTGATCAATTGGTAATGACTGCCTGGAGTATTCTACTGAGAAAGAGTCTAAAACTGTTCCCCAGGGGGATATTCAAAATATTTAACAACCCACCAATCAGCTCTTCTTGGTCCCCTGATAGTTTGGATGTTAACTCTTCAGTTGCTGGGTCAGTTTTGGGAGGTCCAAGCAAATAATCTCAGCAGCAGCTATTTACCAACTGACGCAGAAGATGATTACATATAAAGTATGATTACAGGTAAAGTATTATATGTAAAGTATCAGCTCTGGCTGTCCATCAGGTTCATGGGAACTGGGGAGTAATGGATTAACAGTGTCAGCCTTACATGGAGGCAAAGGAGAACACAGCACCTTGTCAAACATTTTCTCTCCCTGTCTGCCAACTTGACCTTCTAAAGAATCCATGTTGTCCTTGGTTGGTCATGGGACCAGAAACTCCTGTGTTGTAAGCACTGTGAATTTTGACTAGTTGCAAATAGTGAGGGTGAACCTCAGATATATTCATACTGGATATGGGAACATTGATTTGTTTTCCATTCAATAAACTTCCACTGATGTGAAACCAGAACACTCATTGATAATTTTGTTGAACTGCACCTTAGAAAGCTGACAATGATAGAATTGCTTCCATTCAGCAGAAATTACGTGTAAGATGAAGCCTATGGATCTGGCACAGATGGTGGCTTTCAGACCCTAGAAGCCCTGGAAAGGTAGTCAGGTTCTCCTGGTCTTTCTTGAGTGCTTCCAAGTCAGAAGCTATTGCTAAAAGCCTTAGGCAGAGAGCAATTCAGGGTTACCTTGAAGGTAGGACACCTGGTCTGACAGGTAGAGCAGATTACTCTTCAGCCATAGAGGATATCTAGGGACAAAGGTCTAAATCCCTTGCATACCCCAATGTGCATCAGAAACACCTGAGACTGTGTTAAAATGCAGATTCATGGGCTAGAAATAAAAGATTCTAGCTCAACAGAAATCCACACTTTAAAGACGTTCCACTTGATTCTGTTGCAGGTTGTAGATCCCATTTTGAAAAAAACTTCGTGGGAATGAGAGCCCAAGAGGCTTCTGAGGATGATGGAAACTGACAGTAAAATAGAGGAAAACCATACCAAGGGGACATGTGGCAGCCGACGTACTCTCTAGCCCCTCTGGCCTTCCTGACATGTGGTTAAATCCTGCCTTCACCAGAATAATGAATGGGGTTCATTGACTGATGCAGAGTGACAAGTGCTCGCTGCACGCGCATTACTTCGAATCTCACCATAGCAGAAACATGTGGTGGACACTCCCCCACCACCACTCCCATTTTTAGATGACAAAACTAGGCCCAGGACCACCCAACTGGAAGGTGGTGAAGCCAGGGCTTGTAACCAGTCAGCCTATCTCCAGAACCTAGATCCTCATGGCCCACCTGCGCTGCTGAGGTCCAAGAACAATTCTGATATGCCTGAGACAATAGCCCGCAAGATCCTCCTAGACGAGCTAGAATACAAATACAGCTATCAGCTCTTCTCAATTTATAATGACTAGTACTGAAGAAAAAAGGGCAGAAACTAAAACTTACAGTAGCTCAAACTGCACATGATGAATTTCATCATAATTAAAATACAACTTAAGAGGCTGATCATCTCCTTGACCAAATTTAGATTTACAAAATTGAACCTGAGAAAAGAATAAAATTATTATGGACCTGAACGAATAAGATTATTATGGCAAGAACATTTGAAATGGTCCAAAAAAAAACACTGCATAATAAATCAAATATTTATTGTACAATACATATGGAATAGAACTTATAATAAAATGGAAATGAAAGCCAAATGATTGGAAATTTTTAGATATTATCGGATAGCCAAAGATGATCAAGAAGCTAAATTTGGGGGATTTCCTGGCAGTCCAGTAGTTAGGATTCCATACTCTGTCAAGGGCCTGGTTCAATCTCTGGTGATGGAACTAAGATTATATGAGACACAGAGTGTGGACAAAAATAATTTTTTAAAAATTTCAATTAAAATGATCTTGTTTATAAACATGGAATCAAAATGTCCTTACAGGGTCAAAATAGCAAGAACGAGCATTCAGTAGATCACATCAGGCTGTAGTTATACATGGTGCCCATCACTTCGGTAGCCACCCTCCTTCACAGTCAGGATTTGTAGAATAATCAGGACACAAAACTCCTGTGTCCATCGGTAGAGGCCAGCATGTCCTGCACGTTCCTCCAGCAACAATGTGCTGTTCACTTTCCAAGGGAACCCAAGATGAGAATCACTGCTGAACTGACATCCTGTGTTTACATTCTTGATGGGAGTACATAACATTCCCCTCGAGGACAAGAAGACGACTTTGAGAAATACTGCTTTAAATACTGAGACCTTCCCCTACCTCCTGGCATCTCTCTACCCCACCCTCCCCGCCCTGAGTATTTAACACCTGCACCCTATGCTTCAGCTATTGCTCTAGTCTACACCATCGGCATCACTCATCTGGACCACTGCACTAACCTCACCCACAATCCTATTCTCATTGTTGCCACCTTACTATTATTCTTCATTCTGAAGCTAGAGAGATCTCTCAAAAACAAAAGTCAGATCATGTTCCTTTACTTAGAGCCATTCAGTGGTACCCCACTGCACTTAGAATAAACCATAAAATCCTTATCCTTTTTTATGAAGCCCTTTACATTCTGACCCTGCCTGCTTCACCAGATATATCTGTACCACCCACCCATCTCTCACCTCACTCCTCCCGCACTACCTGGCTTTTCTTTGTTCCAGTTAGTCCCCACCACGGACCCTTTGCATTGGCAGTTCTCTCTAGCTAGGACTCTCTGTTCTCTGAAAGATCCTGATGGCTCCTTCTTGGCTTTCAGATCTCAGTTTCAATGTCATGTCCTTGAAGAGCCTTTTCTGACTTCCCTCAAACCCAAGAAACCACAGTCACTATTGTTTCATCCTAGTTTGATTACCTTCATTCATGCCACATATCCTATTTTGAGTTGTGTGTTCATTTTTGTTGGATCCTTCCATTATATGGTTAGAACTGATTTACCTTGTTCACTATATGTAAGCACCCAGCATGTATCTATGGATACAATGAATGGATAGACAGATGAATAAATAAGTAAATGAAGTAACTTAAGGCTACTGAAATTTTAGGAGCTGGTGTGCTGGGAATACCCAGAGAAATGAAAGTGAGGTGATCTTCCTTCTCTCAGCCCAAGTCCCTTGCCAAAGTCCCCCTTTCCTCTAGGAAGCCTGCCCCATCCTCCTATGAATTTCTATATCAGTAATTGACATTTATGGTTCACTCTTGATCCCAGAGTGAAATCACCTCCATCATCATACTGTATTATCTTCCACATGATATTGCTCCATCTCATGGCCCTGGATCTCCCCAATGAGTGTAAACCCCTTGCAGATTTGGAATGTAATTTTTGGTGACTTTTGGATCCTAGTGGACCCCCCAAAATATTTCACAAACCATAGAAGGTCGAGGTTGGGAGTGATCTTAGAGACCACCTTCTGGAGATTTCTGTGCAGAGGTAACAGAGCTGAGACCAAGAGACATAAAGTGACCTGCCCAAGGTTGCATGACCAGCCAGATACAGGATGACTCCTCAAACCTGGCTGTCCTGTTTCCTGGGCCAGGAACTTTTCCACTGTATCAGTGGACCATTAGGGATGCAGATTCCTGGGTACCCACTCAGATCTGGGATAGGGCCCAGCAACAGGTGCCCAGAGTGACTAGGAAATCCCAAAGGCAGTGCTGCTTCTGTGACTTGATGTTGTGCAGGGCTTAGTTGCTTAGTCATGTCCGACTCTTTGCGACCCCATGGACAGCAGCCCTCCAGGATCCTCTGTCCATGGGGATTCTCCAGCCTAGAATACTGGAGTGGGTTGCCATGCTCTCCTCCAGGGGATGTTCCCAACCCAGGGATTGAACCCAGGTCTTCTGCATTGCAGGAGATTCTTTACCAACTGAGCCACCAGAGAAGCCCAACTTCATGTTAGGTGAGACCATATGAACTTGCTGACATTCAGGAGCTCTTGAGGTACAAAATGGCAATTTCATATGTTTCGAGCTAATAATACACATCATGTGAAATGCTGAGCTATATGAAGCACAAGCTGGAATCCAGATGCTGGGAGAAATATCAATAACCTCAGATATGCAGATGACACCACCCTTAGGGCAGAAAGCAAAGAGGAACTAAAAGGCCTCTTGATTAAAGGGAAAGAGGAGAGTGGAAAAGCTGCCCTTAAAACTTGACATTCAAAAAACTAAGATCATGGCATCAGGTCCCATTGCTTCATGGCAAATAGATGGGGAAACAGTGACAGACTTTATTTTCTTGGGCTCCAAAATCACTGCAGATGGTGACTCCAGCCATGAAATTAAAAGACACTTGCTTCTTGGAAGAAATGCTATGACCAACTTAGACAGCATATTAAAAAGCAGAGACATTGCTTTGCTAATAAATGTCTGTCTTGTCAAAGCTAGGGTTTTTCCAGTAGTCATGTATGGATATGAGAGTTGGACTATAAAGAAAGCTGAGCACCGAAGAATGAATGCTTTTGAACTGAGATCTTGAGAGTCCCTTGGACTGCAAGGAGATCAAATCAGTCAATCCTCAAGGAAATCAGTTCTGAATATTCATTGGAAGAACTGATGCTGAAGCTGAAGCTCCAATACTTTGGCCACCTGATGTGAAGAGCTGACTCTTTTGAAAAGACCCTGATGAAGATGGAAAGCAGGAGGAGAAGGGGACAACAGAGGATGAGATGGTTGGATAGCATCACTGACTTGATGGATATGAATCTGAACAAGCTCTGGGAGCTGGTGATGGACAGTGATGCCTGGCGTGCTGCACTCTATGGAGTTGCAAAGAATTGGACACGACTGAGTGACTGAACTGAATTGAATAATAATCTCTTGGGTATAAGGTATTCCTTGTAACCAAGAAAAAGACCCAGAGGTGAGATAATCGCTCTCTAAAGGAGGTAAAAAACTGAAAGTCTGAGGAGGAGGATAATAAACAGACTCTCTGAAGCGGAAATTTCAAGTAGAACAGGGAGACCTTCCCTTCCTGGACCAAAAGCTACCCTGAGATGCCAGCGACAGTGTGGGTATCACTGGCCATATCAAGTCTTCATCCCTGAAATCATCATACACAGTAAGGCAAGTCTTTAAAGGTCATGTATATTGAGGGGGTCCTCTCACCAAGGACCACTCTTGGCCCTTTATACAGACCACCTCATCCTCACAACAGTCTAAGTCTGTACTGCCAGTGTTCCTATTTTACAGATGAGGAAACCAAGGCAGGGAAGGGGCAAAGAAGTAGCCCAAGGTTGAGGATTAGAAAGGGATGGAGACCTTGCTCTCGCCCACTGCTCTATTCTGAAGATGGTCCAGGGAAAGTCAGAGGATCATTCAGCACAGACTTTGAAAAACCACGTCCAGCATGGGGTGGACAGTTTACTAAAGGACCTTTGAGGAGACTTCTCAGCCTGGGGTTCTAAGGTTCCAGGATTTTGGGTGTGGTATTTGGAAGAGGGGGTTCACCACTGGGTCTTTTCCCCCACTCTCCTTCTCCCCCTCTTTCTCTTGCCTCCTGGCCAAGTATACACTGTTGCTGGGGGGAGGACGTACGGGGTGGGCCAAGGAGTTCAGGGTTACAGTCTCCTACCTGATATCCCCTGGGGACTCATTTATCCACAGGAAATGCTGTGTCTTACAAACTGCTCTCAGCACCCCAGACGCAGGTATACTCCCTGCCCAACACCACTCTACAGACAAAGAAACTAAGTCACAGGAAAGGGGCCTGGCCTCAGCTGACCAGTGACAGGGCCAGGATGGGAACCTGGGTCTGTCTGAGTCCAGAAACCAGTGCTGTCTTCACAACACCCCAGAATGCCCGAGAAAGGCGGCTGCAGAAAACAGCTGTCTCTTCCCTGTCCTTCTGGGAAGATGTTAACATGGCGTGAGAGCCAAGTGGAGCTAAGTGGGAGGGAAGGAGTCTAAATTCTTGGTTCTGACTGCAAATGGCACCTGCCTCGGCAGCCCCAGGCCTCACATCAGAGAAACTGGCAGCCCACATATGCTTATCCCAGGTGGTGCCACGTACATGCCCCACATAGAGCAGGAGGTGGGATACGGGATGTGCCTTTTCCTACTCTGTTGACTCACAAGCTTGATCACAAGAGTCTGTACCGATAGTCTGACAACAGTAAACTGAGCATTTAAAGTCTAGCCCTGGCCCAACCCTTGCAGAGTCTTCTTCTCTTCAGGTGAGGTCAGTGGGAGCCTGTGCCGAGCTTTCAGCTCCCTTGGAGCGGGGTGAAAAACGCCTCCCCACAAGGTTCCCCTCCGGGAGCTGCCACCCCCAAGCAGCCCGGCTCCGGTTCTGGCAGGGACGGGTGCTGCTTCCTTTATTTCGCCTGATAATGATACCATTTTCCTTGCGCGTTCCTTTGGCTGGTTGTTGTTTTGTGTGCTACTGGAGTTCTCAATTAGCCTCTCTCCTCCACCATCTGCCGATGACACCAATGGCGATCGTGACGGCAGCGACAGGGGCTCCGTCCCGTCTGGACTCAGAACCCGCGAGAGGGGACTCAGTGCCTGGCTCCAGACCAGAATCGCCGCTTCCCCACTGTGGGGAGACCGGAGATGAAAGAGCTGGGGAGGGGCTGAGTTTCCTCTGAGAAGAGCAAACAAATTGAAACAATTCCACTCCTACCTGTTTACCCAAGAGAAACAAATTTATGTCCACAGAAGCCCTTGTACACAAACATCCACAGCACTTTTGTTTTTAACCACCTAAAACTGGAAGTAACCCAGATGTCCATCAGCTGGTGAGTGGATTAACAAAGACACATCCATACAATGGACTGCTACTTGGCAATAAACAAACTGCCAACACACACAACAGGATTGAAATTCAAAAACCATTATGCTTAGGGGAGGAAACCAAAGACACAAAAGACTCCTTACTGTCAATTCTATCTATGTGAATCTCTAGAAAAGGCAAAACTATAGTTATAGAAAAACAAACCACTGGTTGCCAAGGGTTGGGAGCTGGGGAAACAGATTGACTACAAAGGGTTATGAGTGACTATCAAGGGCTGATAGAAATGTCCTGTATCTTGATTGCCAAGATATACATTCATCAAGGCTCATTCAACTGCACTCTTAAAATGATCAAATTTTATTGTATGTAAACCATACTTCAAGAACACTATTTTTTTTTTTATTAAACAGGTTGTTTTTAAGCCACAAGACGTTTCAGAGCCTTTGGTACACTAATGTACATTTTAAATCTTCAGGAAAGAATGGCAGATATGGCCAAGGTTTTTCAAATTCACTTGACAAAAGATTTAATCCAAAGTTTTACAGAACATTAGTTAAAATCTTGAGGAGACAGGTAGAGAAAATTGCATTAGAGAATTACCAACCTGCATAAAGCATTGCCCTCTCTTCATTATCATCTTTAAAAACTCAAACCCTCTTGAGAAAAGGAATACATTCAGCAGGACATCTTCATGGGAGTCCTGGTTGAGGAGGCAATTTTCTGCAGGTTGAAGACCAGGTATTACTAGCACAAGTCCTCTGAGTGAGGGAGAGGGTCCTGGGACAGGAAGCAGGAGCCAGAAGCTTGACTGGGTGGGTGCCCTGTATGCTGTTGCCATCTATTCATTCATCATTCACCCCATGAGACACTCTGCCATGTGCCAGGGAAACACTCATATAAGGTGCCCACCCTCTAGTAGCCCACAGCCTTGCTACTCCTATTGAGAGCTATCTGTCTCCGAGTCCCAGTACCCCATAAGACCCTCTCATCCATGATTTTCTTCTGTGACTTCTATTAGTAACTGCCTTTTCCTAGTAGGAGAGGAAGGTGCACCTTCCTGCCTACCTCCAACTGCCGTGATCATCAGCTCTAATGAATGGGTCACCCCAAGCTCACTGATCACCACAAGGGATTTAATGCTGGCCCTGGAAAGCTCTGGCAGGTGGCAGTAAAAGGAGAGAGTCTTACAGCTCATTACTTCTCAAGCCACATGCAAATTCTTCTTACTCCTCGATAAGCCTATCTGTTGCTCTGAACCATTGTGGAGACAGCTTCAGAGAACAGGGGTTCCCAACCCCCAGGCCATGGACCAATATCAGTTGGTGGCCTGTTAGGAACTGAATCACACAGCAGGAGATTAGGGTTAGGTTTAGGGTGTGTTTGAGACAGCTTCAAATTTCCATGGATTAAAATCAAGGCGGAATATCCTGAGATTGCCGCAAAAGCACTGAAAAGCCTGCTTCCACTTCTAACATTCTATTTTTGTGAAGCAGGGCTTTCTGCAGTGACAGCAACGAGATTACAGAGTAGACTGGGCAGAGCAACACACTTCAGGTGTCACTGTCTCCCATCACCCCAGGTGGGACCACCTAGCTGCCAGAAAACAAGCTCAGGGCTCCCGCTGATTCTGCGTTATGATGAATTGCATCATTATTTCATTATATATCACAATGTAATAAGAAGAGAAATAAAGAACACAATAAATGTCATGTACTAGAGTCATCCCCAAACTATCCCAACCTCACCCCACTCCACCCAGTCCACGGAAAAATTTTCTCCCATGACACTGGTCCCTGGTGCCAACAAGGTTGGGGACTGCTGGCATAGAACATGCCTACTTTGCTATGTGGATGAGCCCTGATCCAGCAAGCTCTTCTCTCTCCTTTCTGCCTCTCAGGGCTCCCTGGCATGACTACTTGGTTCCTGCCCAGAAACTCCAGGGAAGCAAAGCTCAGACCCAAGACTGGGACCCTCGTTTGCTCTTTCTAGAAATAGCTCCTAATTCCTGCGCTATACTGTTTTCTCCCCACTCCTCACCTAGGAAAGAAGGCAGACCCAGGAGTATAAAAGACGCCCCTCACCTTTTTCTGTATTCCATGCACCTTGCTTATCATCCAGTCACACACACACAGACAACAACCCTAAGCTGCCAAGGCTTAGAGACAGAAGGGCCTGGGAGACGGAACCAGAGTTGGTAACACACGACGGTGCTGATCTGCAGCTCCACTACTGCTCAGGGTCTAGAGAGGGTGCCCAGAGCCCCAGGGACACACTCTGGAAAGAAATAGAATCTTGGAAACTTGCTCTGCTGAAGGGAAATGGTCAGATGTTTCAGTTGCCCATCAATTTCAACACTGGGTTCTTGGGTAAGGAAGCACCATTTCCTCTACAGGAACCTGGAATCATGCACACTCCGCTAGGCTCGAGGCTATGGGACCTTGCACCGGTGACCCCAGCGCCATCAGGAGATGCACCCACACCAGACCTCACCCAGGACCTGGGAACACAAGACTTCAGAATGGCAGTGGGACTCCAGTCTCCAGCAGCAGGATAAACCCCATGTCTACCTGTGTCCAGCGCAGATGGCTCTGTCCTCACCAGGCTGTTAGAAACCACAGTTCTCCCTAGTTTTCCTGGAGATACTGGTTTTCCAAGGCTGATTCGGCAACCTTCCTATCGTTCCCCCTTTAATATCCTTTTAATAACTTCCATTGCTGCTACATGATCGTTACACTCATTGCCTCTAAACTAGCTGTTGTCAGACTTTTTGCTCAAGACCACTTCACACTTTAAAAATTAAGGACCCTCAAGAGCTTTTGTTTGTTCCATTATATCTATTGATATTTACTGCATTAGAAATTAAAAGTGAGACTTTTTTAAAAAGATATTAATGATATAAAAATAATAATGAAGTTATTGTACTTTAACATAAACGTACAACATGTTAACATAAATTAGGTGTTTTATAAAAACTGTATTTTCCCCCCAAAATTTAGTGATATGAAATGGCACTGTTTTCTGAGTTTGCAGGTCTCAGTAATGGCTGGCTTCATAGAAGACAGCTTATCATCTCTCTGCTTCTCCCTTCAATCTGTTTTGATACCAAATCTGTTAGATTTTGGATAACGCCATTGCACATTCATGACAAAGACTGAAAAAGACAAATATCTCCCCGTTATTACAAGAACACATGTGAGCTCACATACCCCGCTGAAAGGGTCTCTGAAACCCATGGGAGTTCCCAAAGCACACAGGTCACAGAGAATCACTAGTTTAAGCCTTTCAGATCTACTTATAGGACTGACTAGATAGCTAAGGATCCACACTTGATCTTGTGAGGAAAATGACCCTGGTTCTCTGGCACTGGTGAGAAGAGTGGAAGAGACAGCAGCAAACCAACTGGACCAAAAGCAGAGCAGTCACCACCATCTCCCCAGCAAAAATACATGTTCCATGAGGGCAGGTTTGGATTCTGTTTTGTTTACTGCTCCATCCCCAGATGGGAGAACCCCTAGTAGGTACTCAATAAACATATATGGAAAGAATGAATGAAATAAATGCATGTGTACATATATTTTAAAAGTGAAGGGTTAGTTGCTTAGTCATGTCTCTTTGCAACCCCATGGGGCTCCTCTATCCATAGAATTCTCCAGGCAAGAATACCAGAGTGGGTAGCCATTCCCTTCTCTGGGGGATCTTCCCTGACTCAGGGATATATTTTAAGGAACCTGCTAAAAAGAAATTAAGAAAGAAAAAAAACAGAAAGGCCTAGATGCCCTAGGTGATAAACCTTACTCCTAGGAACACTCAGCTTTCCAGAATCACAACCAGACAGGAAGCACCGTGGTGGTCGATGCTGTGACTCATCTGTGTTACCCCAGCAGTTCACAGGAGGTCACCACCTCATAGGTGCTCAGGGTAGCTGCAGGAGTGACCACACAGTGGAGAGGTGACAGTCTGGTGTGGCAGGTGTCTGCTGCATGTATTCTGTCACTGTAATGCTTTTCACGGGCATCTCCTGGAGGCTGATGCATCAAAACCATATCATCAGTGAGGAGGCCAAGGAATTAACTGGCCCAGTCATTTTCAATTTCTTTCTTCATAACAGAATAGCTATCTCAGATGGCATTTTCCACTGCACGCCACAGGACAAGTGGGGTTGCTTCTGATGAGGTGGCACTCCATGGAATCAACCTCTTCATCTGCCCCTCTATCCCCCTCTCCCCCTTCCACCCCCCACCACCATGCAGCCCCCATCCCAGGAGCAGTCTGAGGCCACAGCCCAATCCAGACACACCCTGGAGAGATAAGAGTCTTGGTACCGCTGAGCCCATTTCCAGGTGTGATAGACTTTTCACCCACCCCTGGGTCCCTGGCCTCCTTGAGTCACACTCCTGTGTCCTCTTTTGCTGCCTCAGCCTGTTTGAGGAAGGTTTTTGTCACTTATAGCCAGAGCAGCCTTAATAAAGTTAGCAGATCTTTGTGGATGCCATCACAGGAGCCCCTAAGCCTTTGTCTTTCCCCAGCAATTGCCCCCTCCGAGCCCTGCTGGGAAATGGTGGGCTGAGGATGAAGAAAGAGCAACAGTAAAAACCTGTGACCATCTAGTTGACCAGCATGTTCCCAGCCTGCAGGGCAGGGGTCCTTCACCCTAGTTGAAATTAGTTAACCTTGGCTCTCTTCCAGCAGACACACACACACACACACACACACACACACACACACACACACAAAGAGGTGGAGATAAGAAAAAAAGAGAGAGAACTCTTTCATTCTGGGCCAGATCTAAATGCAATTATAATTCAGTAGATCCATGAGGAAATTGACGAGAGCCAATGCTTTACACAAGGCATGCTCTGATTTCATGCCGACAAATTATTTTTTAAAGGGCATTAATATCACAAGCTGATGACTTTTAGCCCTGAGCAAATGATGCATTTTAATGCTTCTTTACACACAGCTCTCAGCCCAAGTGGAGCTGTCTTCTTTGGCAAACCATTAGCAAACATTTACATTTCAAAACTCAACAGGATGGATGTTGTTAGGTTTTTCTTTCTTTTCATATATGCCCGCACGGATAACTCATATTTCACATGCTAAGTGGTGTGTAGCATCCCGTTTCTAACCCCTGGCATACCTTTAGAAGATGGTGGCTCCTGGTTTTCAGGCCTACAATCTAAAGATTGATTTTGAAAGGGAGAAAGAAAGATAGCAGCATCATCAAACACTATTACCTTTGTGGCAGGCAGGCTCTTTTTGAAATGGTAGTGTATTTTCAGGTTCCTTTATTCCTCAGCACAGGCAAAGGAACCAGACATTGAGTGACTTCTCCTGTTTGAGAGTCAGAGCAGGATCCTCAGAGAGCAAAGTCTAGTGGTTAGTGTTTATCTTTCCAGGTGGAGACAAAATGACAGTGAACCCTGGGGTGGGGGAGAATTAGAATCAATTAGAGGCAGAAGCTCATTTTCCCCTTTAATAGACAAAACCTGGATAAGAGTCACAGAAATAGAGGTTTTGAGTGTGCAGTCAGGGTCTGATGCATTTTAGGTCTTCGTCTTACAGTTCAGTCTATGCTCTAGACTGGAGTCTTCAATGCCCCCCACTATGAAGGTTTGAGCATGCAGACTCTGCAGGCAGAGAGGTATGGGGTCAAATCCCAGCTCAGCCACTCCCTGGCAGTGAGAGCTTGTACAAGCGACTCAACCTCTTCAGTTTTCTCCATCTGTAAAATGGGAATAACAAGGCTTCCCATCTCACTGAGGTACTGCTAATGTGATGATTCCTGTGATGAGGTCCACACACATTGTTCCTTCCCAAAGGGAACTTTCCATCCATGCTGCTCCACCACCTCCATGTCTTGGGTTCACTCTTCTCCCAAGACTGCCTGTGCAGCTTCGTCCCAAACCTTACAATCTTCTTTAATAACCTTGGGAGGTAATCATTCAGAGAAACAAGATAATGAAAACAGCATTGTGTTGAAACAGGATCACAGGGGTTAGTTGTACAACGCTCTACATTTACTAAAACTCATTGAATTGTACATGCACAGTGAGTGAATTTTATGGTGTGTGAATTAGACGTCCATAAAAATAAACAGTGGAGAAGGAAGGGGAAACCACTCCAGTATTCTTGCCTGGGAAAATCCCATGGAGACAGGAACCTGGTGTGCTGCAGTCCGCGGGGTGGCACATGGAAGAGCCAGACACAACTTAGTAACCAAACACCAGCAACAAAAAAATAACCAACGAGGCCAGGAAAGTTAGCAAGGATCCAAAAGGTCACCTGACAAAGACCAATGGTTTGAAATCCCCCATATGTCTGAGACTTACGATCTGACTCAAACATTCTCGACTCCTCATCCTTTAAATAAAAGGGGCTCCTGACATGCATGGGGCTTCCCTGGTGACTCAGACGGTAAAGAATCTGCCTACGATATGGGAGATGCAGGTTTGATCCCTGGGTCAGGAAGACCCCCTGGAGAAGGGATTGGCTACCCACTCCAGCCTTCTTATCGGGAGAATCCCATGGACAGAGGAGCCTGGAGAGCTACAGTCCGCGGGGTCGCAAAGAGTCGGACACAACTGGGCAGCTAACACTTTCACTGACGTGCACACTCTTTCCCTTCACCCGTCTGCTCTGTGTCTGACATTGGGACAACTGACAGATCATGAGTCTTGAAGGCAAGACCCACCTCCCCTCCCCCCTTACCCAGAGGAAATGTGCTCCCCTGCTCTCTGCCCACCTTTCCTTCCCCAGGTGACACTGATTGGAAGGAACTCAATGAATATGAATGGCACTGGCGAGATGCATACCAGGAAACCCAGACCCAGGAGCGATCTTGTTACTGAGCTAGGGGAAAGCTGAAAGAAAACGCAATCCATTCTACCTAATGTTCACTGGCCCTGACAGCTCATCTCTCCCACACACACGTTCCCCAAATATTTATCTATCTTGCTTCCTCTCCGGGTACACAATGGCCCTAGCTAGCTTGAACGGAGATGACATTCTCCTGAAAAACGTCTTTTGCGGTGATGTGTGCACTTCGTTATTTTGGGAGCAGCCGACATCGCTACAGGATGGCTATTTAGAGTCCCTGGGGCATCCTTCTGGTGCAAAATGCCTCTGTCCTTCTTCATTTTCCATCTCTGTCCCACTCAGGTGGGCAAAATACAGCCTGCTTCAAGGTGACCTTAGAAGGAGGGAGAGAACAGCCCTCCCAGGTACCTACAGAGGACACCCCTGCTCTTTGACCCCTTAGGAAGCTGCCGGTGGCTCTGCTTTCTCCTCTGGACCTATCCAGTCCCTGTTCCCTGCTCGAAACAGCACCTTAAGTCCACTTCCCACTTCCCAGGGGTCTGCTTCCTGCTCACGTCTTACCAAGTGTTCTCAGGATAAGTGAAAGTGTTAGTCGCTCAGTCATGTCCAACTCTCTGCGATCCTATGGACTATGGCCTGCCAGGCTCCTCTGTCCTTGTGATTCTCCAGGCAAGAATACTGGAGTGGGTAGCCATTCCTTTCTCCAGAGGATCTTCCCCACCCAGGGATCAAACCCGTGACTCCTGCATTACAGACAGACTCTTTACTTGCCTGAGTTACCAATTTCTGACTGTGGTTTTCCCCAACAGATTTAAGGGAAGGCAAAGGAAGAACACAAGGAGCAGCCCCCTAACCACCCAAGGAAGGAGCTGAGATGGACAGATTGAAATCACCCTTGCAGTGATAGGGCTAGGTTTGGGTCAGCACCACTGACACGGGGGGTCAAGACAGCTAAGTGCTCAGAGAGCCGTTCAAGGTCCAGGTTCTGCTAGGGACCTTGATTTTATTCCTCACCCACAGACATTAAGGAACAAAGGCCAGCAGACTTCTACAGAATGGAGAGCAACAGAGAATCCACCAGACACACAGAGTGAGCCTGGGCAGCCGTGGATGTGTCCTTCCTGCTGACTGGACCAGTTTAAGGATGCCCTAACACGCCCATCTCCACATAACCTCCCATCCTATTTTCTTTTTAGGTTTTTTTTTTTTCCTGTCTGAACAGAACAACCCTGTGCCTTCTTTTTTCTGAAGCCACTCTGCAAATCTCAGGGCCCAGAAATAACTTCTGGCTTCCTCCTTTTAGGCCTCCTGTTCTCACACCCTGTTTTTCTGAAGCACAAGCAGGTTCAGCGCTTTAGCACCTACTTGAGCTAGAATTCATCACCATCCAGGAGGATCCCTGCTCTGTCTGAAGCTGCCTGGTTGGTCATCCAGAACAAATCAGATGCAGAGGCAAACCTTAGCTTCCTGATCCCTCTTCAAGTGCTTACATGTGAGATTATTCTTCCCCAGAAGGGCCAGTCTGGGAGGAGGACAGAGAACAGGGCCCATAGAAAGGGCCCCAGGAAGGTTTCCCTAAGTTCCCCATCTAGTTCCCCAGGGAGACCTCCCTACCAGTCTATACCCACCTGCCTCACTCTGTCTGGCAGCCCTCTCCTCCCTCCAGCTAGGTCTCTTCTTTCAATAAGACCCCTCGCTCAGCCTCTTGATCCTCACCTCATGATGACATTTAGCCCCTAATGAGCCCCTCAGACCTTCTGTCCTGCCTTTACTCACACTCCAGCCCCCCCAGAACCGTCTGATCAGAGGACCTGGCAGCCCTGTCTGCAACCCCAGGGGTCAGCCATAAGCTCCCCATTCCACCCAGCTTCGCCCTCCCAGAGCCCTTCTCAACAATAAGTCTCACCCCTACCCAGCCAGGGCTTCTCTGGTAGCTCAGTCAGTAAAGAACCTGCTTGCAATGCAGGATACCTGAGTTTGATCCCTGGGTTTTGGAAGATCCCCTCCAGGAGGGGATGGCAATCCACTTCAGTATTCTTGCCTGGAGAATCCCATGCACAGAGGAGCCTAGCAGGCTACAGTCCATAGGGTCGCAAAGAGTTGGACACAACTGAGGGACTAAGTACCCACCCAGCCAGGGCACAGAGCCAGACCCAGAAGGGAGCGTCATCCTTGACGCCCTGCCCTCGCTCATCCACCAGTGAATCCTGCAGGTTCTGACTCCCATAGAGGTCCCGCATACACGTGCTCCCTTCCCCACCCCAGTGTCCCCCAAATCAGCCTCTCTGATGTGTTCACGTCTATGCCCCAGCCTCCAACAAGTCACACCACTCCCTCCCTGGCTTGATGTCCCCTGTGACTGCCCCTGGCACTTGAAATAAAATCCAGACTCCTTCCCGTGATCCACGTGGTCCTGCTAATCCTCAGCTCACCCTTCATACTTAACGTCCTACCACACTCTCCGTGAACAAATGCCTCCTTCATATATTATACGTTACTCTCCAATTTCCTGTGCTTCTTAAGAAAGAATGGAAGCATTCCCCAGGCGCGTGCTCACGGTTGTCCTGATAGTTGATCAGACACCTACACTGCCTGGTAGCACTTGCCCGCTTCTCCAACCAAAGCAGAAACTAAGTGCATCATCTCTGCTCTCCAGTCACAGTTTTCTACCTGGGGCTCAAGCCTTACCTCCCAACATCATCCCTTTTTCTAAATTCACGGATTTTCTAACCGTGTCCCTACCACTATGCAGCAGAAAACGCAGGAAAAGTAAGGCAGGCGGAAGTAATGGAAACTCTTTGGTGCCCCCTTGTGGTCACAGCTAGTTAGCCGGCTGAGATGTGCCCGTAAGAAGGTAGGCTTTTTTGATGCTTTCTTTTGGAGGTGGAGAAGGCTGCTCTGGGGTCTCTACAAAGGGGATCTTCAGGCTGGGAAGGGGAGTACTTTCAGGTACCAATCCTAGACATATATAGATATATAGATATAGATATAGATAGATAGATCCACCATCCACAGGGGGAGGAATCCAGATCAAAATCCTTCCAGCCAGCATCTGAGTTCTCAGATTCCTGTTTCCTAAAATGAGGGTAATAAACCCAGCCCAACCACCTAAATGTGAAGCAACCATGAGATGGAGACTGAGTACTAGATCTACTGAATATATATGTACCTACATACATACCTATATATATATTTTTTTTTCCAGCATTCAACCTAGATATATTCTAAATGCTTCTCCTGTCCCCGCATCCTTGCTATTCATACAAGTTTTCTGGAATCACTGAGTGAGTCAGGCAGGATGGGGAGGAGGATGGATTGGGGGTGATGTGTCTCTGACAAAGAGGTGGCCATATGCCACTCATCGTCATACAGAAATGTCCTGGAGAAAACGTCAGCAGCAAGATGTTGCGAGTGGTGAAGCAGCAAGGTGCTGATGGTTGGGGGAGTGGGTGGTGTCATCATCCTGGGGAAATTCAAGGGCAGATGTTGGGTTCTGGCATTTGCCCAGATGAAAAGCCAAGAATCTACGATTAAGAAAACTAACCCTAATCTCCTGCATTTCCAATAACTTCTAGAGCCCCTAACTTTCAAATATTCATCTTTGCACCCCTGTAACCTATTAAGCTGTTGGACACCAACAGGTACTTAAGAAATAGGCAGTGCCTGACCGAGACTGGGGGAGGGAATAAATGACTTTGGTTTTGAGGCAATGTGTGCAATGCTACAAGCCTCCAGCTCTGGAGCTGCTTACTTTCTAGTCCTCCCTGAGCCCCTAAAAACCCTATTCTTGTCCTCTATAAGCTTGAGCTTTTTCATCTCTCTTATTTTGACTACAGTGGGGAAAGGTCATGGCTCACTTTGTCATGAGTGCCTAGAGTCTTGAAATCCCTCTCTGAACAGCTAATTCTGCATTGTCTGCCCATCACATTGCTTAAACTGAATAAAGAACATATGCCTGCTTCTAACAATGAAAATGGATAACCTTTTCCCTCAAACGAACAGTTCTTAATTCTGGTTGGACATTAGAATAAACTGAGCAGCTTATGTGCACACACGCACACAGAGTCAGTCCTCAGGGCCCATCCCAGAGCTATTACATTGAACTTTCTAGGGGTCAGGGCCTGGGCATCACCATTTTTCCAAAGCTCCCATTACACATGTGTGCATGCTAAGTCGCTTCAGTCATGTCTGACTCTTTGCAACGCTATGGACTGTAGCCCACAAGGCTCCTCTCCCCATAGCATTCTCCAGGCAAGAATACTGGAGTGGGTTGCCATGCCCTCCTCCAAGGGATCTTCCCAACCCAGGGATTGAACCCACATCTCTTTTTCTCCTGCACTGACGCCACCTGGGAAGCCCCCTGATATGCATCCAGGGTTAAAAATTGCTGCATGAAGGAGTGGCCCTTGCCCAGAGAGCACAGACTCACTGACGATGCAGGATGAAATGGTAGGCTTTAATGTTGCCTTCCAGGCACCCTGAGACTCAGACCAGGAAGAAAGGGAGGGTCCTGAGCCCTAGGCTGGTAAAGATTTCCATTTCTCACTCCTCCTTGAGCACCTCTTTTGCTGATGGCCAAAAGGGGGATGGGACCCCAAGGGGCTAGATCTGCCTTGTCTGCCTTAGGAATTTAGAAATAGTTTCCAGCAGGTAGACTGGCATCAGCACAGGCTCCAGGGTGGCCCTGCCAGTTCCAGCTGGCCTGGACAGAGAGCCATGGTAACGGTTAAGGGACAGGAAGACCTTCTTTTCACAGCACTAACTGGGTGGAAACTGGGCTTTCGATGCAAATAATCTGACATTTGGGGGGTGCTGCATAAGGAACCCACTGTTCATTTAAAATTATGTTTACAACAGCCGCTCATGTATTTCAAACACAGCACATGAACCTAAATTCAATCTGCTGCATTGTAATTTCTTGCTTTTAATTTAAGGCCCCCAGGCCTCAACTAATTTAAGGGACAATCTGGTGATGACAAGGAGATCATCTTCTTACAAAAATGCCACCCTCATAAGGGACTACTTCCCAAATGTGGAGCACAATTGAGACTTTCCAAATCTTACCTACACTTTCAGAGTCTTTTAAAGCTATGCACCTGAGCCATAAAAAATAAAATAAAGTCTGTCTACTAGGTAGCAAATCATGGTGGTGCCCATCGCTTCTATTCTCCACCATACCGTTTGTTCTCTGTAATGTGTCTGTGCTCTTAAACATTAGACGGCTGCCTTTGAAACCACGGAATAAACATGAGCACCGTTCATCCCTTTGTCATGTTCAAACAGTGATTTGACCGTGTCCCGCTGGCTCTCGGTGAGAACGGCAGACTTCGGATCATCAATAAGCCCCACGCTGAGATCAGAAGTCCACCCCAGGCACAGGGTACCAATGGCTTGTCACGGATGGATGGGAGGATTGTCAAGCTGCCTCTCTGCATCTGACAGAGACACTGGGGAGAAGGCCTGTTTTAGGACTCCCTGCAGGGTGCTTTGATCAGCAGGCCAGGAACCTGGAGGTGCTGCCTCAGAAGGCAGAGTGGCACTCACCTTGACTGCATCACCCAGAGTCAAGCAGGTGCTCTGAGCTGGTCACCCTGGGGCGCCCCTACGCAGAGCGGAGGCCTTCAGAGGACTCTCTGTCCATAGTGGAGGGGGGTTACAGCAGTGAACCCTGGCTCTCTGAGGGCTCACCCCTGGGAGCTGTCGAGAGGCAGTCTATGCTTTCAAAAGACCTTGACTTTCCCTTGCCTCACCCTCAACCCTCACCCCCACCGCCTTCCCCTCTGTCCTCAAAGAGTGACTGCTGCCAGAACACACAATAAAGTTCCCAACGAGCAAATAAGCAATCCGTCATTAAAAGTGAACCCATAAGATAAGAGGGAGAAAAATCCAGGCTTGAGCCCCTCGTCTTTCAGAATTTGTGCTTAGAACTCATTCATTCACTGTCAGTGCCTGTTTCCAGATGTCACGTGATGGGGCTTCACTTGGCCCCTGCAGAGGAAAAGACAAAATAGAAGGCGCTGCTGGGCAGAGTCCGACAGGTTCTTAAATGAGCCCCATCCTTTGCTAGAAGAGAGACTGGAGAGACCCCACAAGAGAAGGCTTTTGGTAAATGTTGGTTCGGTGGAAAACAGAACAGCCCTGTCACAGAGCATGCCATGAGTTCCCTGTCTGGTGCCCCATCCAAATGGGCGCCCTGTGGGGAGGCAGCCTTCCCGCTCGGATGCTCGGGTCCTTCGAGCCTGAGCATCCTGGTTCCCCTGGAGCCCGCTCCCAAGTGCCATCCTGGCTCGATGAGCTGGAGAGACCCCCAAATGTAACCTGCCTGTGGGGAGCCTGAGGCCCTCTGGGTGCCTGAGAAGAGGTGAAGGGAAGCCATCTCAGCTTCGGCCTGTGCAGAGTCAGGGGTGAAGGGCCCCTGTGCTGTGAGAGGAGCCGGCAGGGGTTGTGAGCTCCTAGCGAACAGTGGAGAGGGAAACGCGAGGACTGACAGCAGAAACAGTCTAGGTCCCCCTCTGCCCTCCAGGGCCGACTAACTGAGTGACAGTGGGCACGTTAGGTCACTTCTTCCCCTAAATACTGTCTGTAGTAGTGTCTCCCAAAGTATACTCGCCAGAACACTCCTGTGGTCAACGTAACGCTGTCCTATAAAAATGTTCAGGTATTCCTGCTTCCCAGCTAGTCTTTCACAGTGTGACAGAAAGCTGCAGTGCATCTTGGCGTCATGAAGCTCTGAGCCTTCCGAGCGCAGATGAGCCTGCTGCAGTCAACACTGTCCACCTGTGCCTGACAGTGACCATACAGCCTTTTTGCACAGGAGCATCTCCAGGGCAACTACTTTGGAAGAAGGCCGGCGTATAGAGTGATTCTCAACCTCTCCCGGGGGGGCAATGTTGCCCCCAGGGAACACTGTGCAATGTTTGAAGACATTTGGAACTGTCACAGCTGGGGTGCGCGGGTTGCTAATGACATCTGATGATCTGAGGCCATGGATGCTGGTAAACATCCCACCTTAGCCAGGACAGCCCCCCATAACTAAGTGTTACCCGGTCCAACATGTCAATAGGGTCAAGACTACATCTGTGGTCTACAGCCATTTCGACATTTTCTCACCACTCACTCTCTTTTTCACCTTGGCAACCAAACCCGCTCTGCTTCCCCAGGTTCATCCATCTGCAACCTAACTACCCATCCCGAAGCCTTTTCTCATGTCTTGCCCAGTTTGACCTTTTGCAGCACGTGGCATTGATGATCTCCCTGTTGTTCTGGAAACCCTTTCCTTAGCTTCTGAAACCTTTCTCCTGGTTCTTCTTCAGCCTCTCTAGCTTTCCTCCCCTCCTCTGGCCATGTAAACCAAGGATGCACCCTTTTCTCCAAGCCTCTTCTCTCTGATTCTTTCCCGTTTCCCTGGATGACCGTATCTCAAGTGACAAGAGAAGCCAGAGACAGCTTCTACATGGCGAACTCCCTGGGGAACCTGGATGAGTAGGCGATGGTTCTGCTTTGGGAGAACTAATTTAGAGAGGGCAGTGAGTGAGTTCTTGAGAGCCCCTTGGACTGCAAGGAGATCCAGCCAGTCCACCCTAAAGGAGATCAGTCCTGAGTGTTCTTTGGAAGGACTGACGTTGAAGCTGAAACTCCAATACTTGGGCCACCTGATGCGAAGAGCTGACTCATTTGAAAAGACCCTGATGCTGGGAAAGATTGATTGCAGGAGAAGGGGATGACAGAATGAGATGGTTGGATGGCATCACCGACTCAATGGACATGGGTTTGGGTGAACTCCAGGAGTTGGTGATGGACAGGGAGGCCTGGCGTGCTGCTGTCCATGGGGTCGCAAAGAGTTGGACGCAACTGAATAACTGAACTGAAGTGAGTATATAAGTCTGCTCAGGCTGCTGTAACAAAATGCTACAGATTGGGTGGCTTAAATAATAGAAACTTATTTTCTCAAAGTTCTGAAGGCTGGAAATTCACAATCACGGTGTTGGCAGACTTGGTTTCTCCCGAGACCTCTCTCCTTGGCTTACAGATGTCTGCCTAATTACCTCTTCTTGTGAGGACATCAGTCAGACTGGATTAGCGCCCACCTTAACAACCTCATATTATCTTAATCATTTCGTTAAAGGACCTATCGCCAAATACAGTCAAATTCTAAGGTGCTGGGGTTAGGGCCTCAATATATAAATTTGGGGGTAGGTAAAATCTTTCCTAGAGAAGGAAATGGCAACTCACTCCAGTATTCTTGCCTGGGAAATTCCATGGACAGAGGAGCCTGGCAGGCTAAGGTCTATGGGGTCACAAAGAGTGGGACACAACTAAGCAACTAATA
This sequence comes from Antilocapra americana, assembly GCA_007570785.1. Lineage (NCBI taxonomy): Eukaryota > Metazoa > Chordata > Mammalia > Artiodactyla > Antilocapridae > Antilocapra > Antilocapra americana. The sequence continues at coordinate 2,566,240 of ML664183.1, forward strand.
CATACAAAATCTTTCTTCCTGTCTTTCTCCTTCCCTTTTCCTCTTCTCTCTCTCTCCAGCAGGTAAAATTGAATTTCCTTGAGACCAATGTACACACCATCAATGTGAGCTATTTTGGGTACATGATCTATGCTGAGTTGACGGCAGATGCAGTAAGTATGTCAATTTCAGAGGATACTAAGTTCATGGAGAGCTGAGATGCTCCACTGGTAGGTAACAGCGGGGTAGGGTGGAGCTTCTGAGAACACCTTTGGACATATACCTGAGAAAGGAGTAGACATCTTAGAGCACATAGGGCAAACAGAAGCATGAATCCTGAAGTAGTTGAGATGTGCCCAGAGGTATGCTGAGCAGCGAGAATGGGTGATGGTAGCAGAGGGTTCACACCATGGAGGCAAGAGAGCAAGCAGGCTGAAAGTGAAGTCAGATCCAGTCAGAGCTGAAAGGAGCAAGAATGCTAGAACAATGGATGTGGGCTTTCCCCTGTAGATGTTACAAAACCATCCAAAACTGTAGAGTCTAGGTATGGCACCGTGAGGGAGGGAAGAGGCCTGCTTAATGCAAGAGATTAATCCAAAAGATAGCATAAGGGTGCAAACAGCCAGAGACTTAGGGGTGACATAAGACTTCCCACAACACTCTGCTCAAAGTCAAGGTCAAAAAGGCTTATTATGATCTCAGTCTGAATACCCTCCCCCAAAGTATCAGAACCATCACATGACTCACCAGCTTCAAGCCACTAATCAAAGTACAAAGACCAACCTCATGCCAACAAAAATCACTTTCTGTTGTGCCCTTTGCTTTACAAATGATCTAGATTTTCCGAGTGCCATGGAAGTGATAAGGTAACTTTTCCAATAAGATTATTCCATGCAAGAAACAGTCTCCTTTTCAATAAATAGTTTTAAACCATTCTCCCTGGTTTCTGAATTACACTACGCTCTGAAGATATATAAATATCAGGTAGCAGTTTTATTTCCTGTGAGTGGGGAGCTTTGGTTTAATAAGGAGGAGAGAGGTGGGGTGATAGACTGTTGGAGAGGAAGCAAGATCTATTAGATCATCTCGGCCATCTCACTGGGCCCGCCCGAGATTGCTCCCAGCTGCACTGGCATATTCACTGCTGCTCAGGCTAGTCCAGTTTTAAATGATTTAAGGGTAATGTATTAAAGGCTCATGACCAGCTATAAAGAGGTGCTTCTTCCTGAGACACTAGCAAAGGCTTGGCTGTAATTTTAGATGGATGCTCATCCCACCAGAGGTCGGGGGGCACCTAGCTGTCCTTCAGGCTGTATCACACCAGGGCCACGGAGGTCACAGCCATTGGACTGTGGTCGCCATTCAAGAAAGAGTACCAATGCCATGTGCATTTGTCAAAACTCAAAAGCAACCATGAGCTGTATGCATCCTTATGGTCCATGGCACTCAGTACAGGTAGGTTTCAAGAGGAACAGACAGACATCACAGAAAGGTGCCAAGCGAATCCTGGAGCTGATAATGTAACTGAACTTACTAAAGGGTTTTAATCATAGATTTTAGTAAAAAATAAAGAAAGAAAGAAATCAGTAAACTTGAACACAGGTAAATTGAAATTATTTAGTCCACTGCTGCTGCTGCTAAGTCGCTTCAGTCGTGTCTGACTCTGTGCAACCCCACAGACAGCAGCCCACCAGGCTCCTCCGTTCCTAGGATTCTCCAGGCAAGAATACTGGAGTGGATTGCTATTTCCTTCTCCAATGCATGCATGCATGCTAAGTTGCTTGAGTCGTGTCTGACTATGTAACCCTATGGACAGCAGCCCACCAGGCTCCTCTGTCCACAGGATTCTCCAGGCAAGAATACTGGAGTGGGTTGCCATTTCCTTCTCCATATCCAGTCTGAGGAGTAGGGAAAAAAGAATGAAGAAAAATGAACAGAGCCTAACAGATCTGTGGGAAACATAAGTGTGACAACATACACAATCAAAACAGCATATTTTGGGCACAAAAACAAAACTATGAACTATTTTAGAACAGACAGCTCTGCAACCCCACTCACCTATAGTGCATCAGTCTTCAGCAAAAGTGGCAAGAAAATACAATGGGGAAAAGATAATCTCTTGAGCAAATGGTGTTGGGAAAACCAGAAAGTCACATGAAAAGCAATAAAATTAGAACACACCCTCACAACATACACAAAAACAAAAGAGCTGAAAACTTAAATATAAAACATGACATCATAAAACTCCTAGAGGAGGTCATAGGCAAAGCATTCTCTGACATAAATCATGGCAATGTTCTCATAGGTCAGTCTCCCAAGGCAAAAAGGAAATAAAAGCAAAATGAAACAAATACAGCCTAATCAAACTTACAGGCTTCTGCACAGCAAACAAAACCAGAAATGAAACAAAAAGACAACCTATGGAGTGGGAGAAAATATTTGCAAATGATGAGACCAACAAGAGCTTAATTTCCAAACTATACAAACAGCTCAATAAAAAAACCAATAAAAAAAGGACAGATGGCCAATAGGTACATAAAAAGATGCTCAACATTGATAACTATTAGAGAAATGAAACTCAAAACTACAATGAAGTACCACCTCACACAAGTCAGAATCAGTTCAGTGTCTCAGTGGAGTCCAACTCTTTTTGACCCCATGGACCGCAGCATGCCAGGCCTCCCTGTCCATCACCAACTCCTGGAGTTTACCCAAACCCATGCCCATTGAGTTGGTAATGCCATCCAGCCATCTCATCCTCTGTCATCCCCTTCTCCTCCTGCCCTAAATCCTTCCCAGCATCAGGGTCTTTTCCAATGAGTCAGCTCTTCGAATCATGTGGCCCAAGTATTGAAGTTTCAGCTTCAACATCAGTCCTTCCAATGAACACCCAGGACTGATCTCCTTTAGGATGGACTGGTTGGATCTCCTTGCAGTCCAAGGGACTCTCAAGAGTCTTCTCCAACACCACAGTTCAAAAGCATCAATTATTTGGTGCTCAGCTTTCTTTATGCAGTCCAGCTCTCACATCCATACATGACTATTGGAAAAACCATAGCCATGACTAGATGGACCTTTGTTGGCAAAGTAATGCCTCTGCTTTTTAATATGCTGTTTAGGTTGGTCATAACTTTGCTTCCAAGGAATAAGTGTCTTTTAATTTCATGGCTGCAGTCACCATCTGCAGTGATTTTGGAACCCAAAAAAATAAAGTCAGCCACTATTTCCACTGTTTCCTCATGTTTTTACCATGAAGTGATGGGACCAGATGCCATGATTTTAGTTTTCTGAATGTTGAGCTTTAAGCCAACTTTTCCACTCTCCTCTTTCACTTTCATCAAGAGGCTCTTTAGTTCTTCTTCACATTCTTCCATAAGGGTGGCTTTATTGAATATCTGAGGTTATTGATATTTCTCCCAGCAATCTTGATTCTGGCTTGTGCTTCCTCCAGCCCAGCATTTCTCATGATGTACTCTGCATATAAGTTAAATAAGCCTTGACGTACTCCTTTTCCTATTTGGAACCAGTCTGTTGTTTCATCTCCAATTCTAACTGTTGCTTCCTGACCTGCATCTAGATTTCCCAAGAGGCAGGTCAGATGGTCTGGTATTCCATCTCTTGAAGAATTTTCCACAGTTTGTCGTGATCCACACAGTCAAAGGCTTTGACATAGTCAATAAAGGAGAAATAGATGTTTTTTTCTGGAACTCTCTTGCTTTTTTGATGATCCAATGGATGTTGGCAATTTGATCTCTGGTTCCTCTGCCTTTTCTAAAACTGAGTCCGAATGGCCATCATCAAAAAAGTCTACAAATAGTAAATGCTAGAAAGAGTGTGGAAAAAAGGGAACCCTCCTACTCTACTGGTGGGAATGTAAATTGATGCAGCTACTGTGAAGAACAATATGGAGTTTCCTTAAAAAACTAAAAATAGAGCTACCATATGATCCAACAATCTTACTCCTGAGCATACACCTGGAAAATTCTAATTCAAAAAGATAGATGCACACCAATGTTCATACCAGCACTACTTGCAATACCCAAGTCATGGAAGCAACCTAAGTGTCCATCAGCAGAGGAATGGAAAAAGAAGATGTGCCACATATATGCATAGTATTGGAATACTACACAACAATAAAAATGAATGAAATAACTCCATTTGCAGAAAGATGAATGACCTAGAGATTACCACATAAGTAAGTCAGAAAGAGAAAGTCAAATACCACATGATATTACTTATATGTGGAATCTAAAATATAACACAAGTGAACATATCTATAAAAGAGAAATATACTCAGACATAGAGAATAGATTTTTGGTTGCAAAGGGGGAACAGGGTTGGAAAAAGAAGGACTGGAAGTTTGAGATTAGCAAATGCAAACTATTACATATATTGTAGAATGGATAGATGAGGTCCTACTGTATAGTACAGGGAACTATATTAAATACTTTGTGATAAATCACAAAAGAATATATATATTTAACTGAATCACTTTGCTATACAGCAGAAATCAACACAACATTGTAAATCAACTATATACTCCAATATTTTTTTAAATCATGCTGGGACAACTAGATATCCAAAGGCAAAAGAATGAGGTTGGGCCCCTGCCTCATATCATACACAAATATTCTCAAAATGTATCAACAACCTAAAATGCTTAGAAGCAAATTCAGGGATAAATCTTAAAGATCCTGAATTTAGAAATATATTCTTATATATGACAGTGAAGATATGAACAAAAAAAGAAAAAAGACTGAACTTCATCAAAATTTGACAACTCTGTGCCTCAAAGTGCATCATCAAGAAAGTGAAAAGACAGCTTACAGAACAGGAAAGAGTATTTGCAAAGTATTTATCCAACAGCTTTCAAAGACAAACAACTCAGTTAAAAAGTGGGCAAAAACTTGAGTAGACATTTCTCTAAGAACATATACAAATGAGCAGCAACAAACACATGAAGGGATGATCAACATCATTAGTCATTAAGGAATTATAAAACAAAACCCATAATAAGATACCACTTCACACCCATTAGGATAGTTATTGAAAAAAAAACCCACAAAATCACAAGTGTTGGCGAAGATATTAAAAAAACCGGAACCCTTGTTCATTGCTGGCAGGAATGTAAAACATTCAGCTGCTGTGGAAAACAGTTTGGTGGCCACTCAAAAGTTAGTTGGAGCTACAATGTAAATCAGTAACTCCCTTCAAATTTGAATATGGATATTTGATATAGATCCAAAATGACTGAAAACAAGTACTTAAACAAACATACGTATACCCATGTTCATAACAGCACCATTTCACAACATCCAAAAGGTAGAACCCCACATGTTCTTCACTGGATGAATGCATAAAAACTGTGACATATGTAGACAATGAAATATTATTGAGCCATACAGAGAAATACGGTACTGATGTACGCCACAACCAGGATGAACCCAGAGAACATTATGCTGAGCCAAAGAAGCCAGACATAAACCATTACATCTTGTATGATCCCATATAGGAAATATCCACAATAGTTAAATCCAAAGAAACAGAAGGCAGATTCTTTGTTGTCAGGGACTAGAGGGAACAAGGAAATGGAAGTTAACTGCCTTTTGGAGGTGATAAAAATATCGAAGAACTACAAAGATGTGGTAAAGGCACAACACTGTAAATGTACTAAATTCCACTGAATTCTTCACTTTAAAATGGTTCATTTTTATCTTGTGTGCATTTCACCTCAATTAAAAGGAAAAAGTACACCAGATAAATCAATTTTTGAATTTTTAATAGTTTATTAAAAAATAAAGCTACTGGCAGGTAGAAATCAAATCTCACTCACCTTTATGTGCCCTCACTCCTTGATATTTAGCACTATCCACCTCATGAATACAAGAAGCAGTGTTTGCCTGAATGAATAAATAATCTGAAGAAAAGTGATACATAAACTAGGGAGACTTAGAAATTCCCTAATATCTTCCTTACTTTCATCCATCCTTTTCATTTGTTTAAGTGTTTCCTTAGATTTTCTTTTCCCAAACACAAAAGCAAGGCTCATTGGTTTCTACAAGCCAACAACCAAGGTATGCAAAGCCTTTCCACCACCTGCTCAACCCACAGCCCCACACTGTGGCCTCCGCACTCTCACAAACACCAGTTCCTGGTATTAACAGAGTAACAGTCTGGTGCGTATTTTACACTTACAAGTTTTCTTCATGCTTAATCAAAGATCCCCCAAAAGATGTGTGCAACTCATCTCTCAGTTATCATCTTGGTATTAGTATTCCGAGAGTGAATTATTCCTGTGCTCTTTCGTTCCTCCATCTCCTCCCCTGGATGCCAGAGCCCAAGATAGGATGACAAGGAGGCATCTTCCCTGGTCAAAGGAATGAATTTCAATGGCACCATGCAGTGCCTAATTACACAAAGGAGGAGTCTGCTTTGAAACTTTAAAGGAGGACACTTAGGTAGTTGAGACATTTGGCAACATCCATTCTCCCTCCCCTAATATATGCTCCTCGTTACTTTATAACCATCCCCGCCTATCAGTAGAGACTGTCTGCCTCCCAACATAAATTTTATCCGGGATTATTTTGACTTAATATTTAATTCACAGATAACATTACATCACTTCCAAACATTTACTTATTTACAATCAGCCCTCTCTATCCTCGGGTTTTACATCTGCTGACTCAACCAACCACTGCTCTAAAGTATTTCGGGGGAAAATATCCAGAAGTTTCCAAAGAGCAAAGCTTTAATTTGCCATAACCTTGCAACTATGTACATTTTAAATGGTCTAAAGTACACAAGAGGATGTGCATAGGTTATATGCAAACACTACACTATTTTATACAAGAGATTTGAGCATCCACGGATTTTGATATCTACCAGGGTCCTGGAACCAATCCCCGTGTATATCAAAGCATAGCTGTATTTACTTATTTTTCTTAGTGTCTGCCCCTCCCCTCCTAGCATGTTACCTCCACAGGGCAGAGATTTTAGCCTGCTCTGTTCATTGACATAAGTCCAGCATCTAGAATACTGCCTGGTACATAATAGGTAATCATATAAGAATATATCATATATAAAGTTCTATAAGATCTCCCCTTTTAGGACCTCTTGTAAAGGTCACCTCCCTCTAGAAAAAGTTAGGGGTATAAATTTGGTATATTTCCTCTTGTCTCCTCTCCTTTGTGGTTCCCCAGGAACAGCTAAATAAGGGAAAGTGGTTCCATCCTTGAGTCGGGAAGATCCCCTGGAGAAGGGAATGGCAACCCACTCCAGTATTCTTGCCTGGAGAATTCCATAGACAGAGGAGCCTGGTGAGCTACAGTCTATGCGGTCAAAAAGAGTCAGACATGACTGAGCAACTAACACACACACACACAGACACACACACACAAAGAAAGGGGTAGGGGGCTGACCAGTTGACAAATTTCTAGACTGCCTGGAGCTATGAGTTTCTCACCTCTCTATAGCCCCAGTAAAGTTTAGAAATAATAGTCCCTCCTGTGCATCATCCCAAGAGAACTGATAAGCCCCTCTACATAATTTCACTGATTCTTTAGTTCAGCCTTTGGGAGAGTTAGAGGAGGTATCACTACATCTCAGAAAGGCATCTGGGAGGCTTCTGAGTGACACGAGGGAACTGACATCAGAATCCCCAGCTCCAACCGCTCAGGACTATCGCCAGTGCCACATAGAAGCACACCCTCTCCCTCATGAGGTCATGTTTAAAATTCCAATTCAGTGTCCTGTTTTTCTACCACAGCAAGCAGTGTCCCCCAGACCTATTTGGGTACCAACAGAGTACAAAACAGAGGCTCAAGGGTTTTTCAAGAAGTATTGGTTGGCAAGCATTTTGTTGGCTGTCTTTCAGTTTGGATTTGTCTGGTGTTTTCTCATGATCAGATTGAAGGTATGCATTTTTGGCAAAAATGCACAAGTGGTATTTTTGCACAGAAGTGAAGGTATGCCTTCAGCACAACACTCTTTGACAGTGTCAAGGTCTTAAGAGGCAAGGAAAGACTAAGGAATTGTGAGGGAGTATAGAAAATGAACAGGAAAACAACCAAATGCAACGTGGAGTACTGGATAGACCCCAGAACCCAAGAAGGATATTAGCAGAGATGGTTCTGTGCTAAGGTTAACGTCTTAGTCTCGATCATCTCACTGACATTATGGAAGTCATTAATGTTAGGGGAAGTTCGGAAACTAGCACATGGAGACACTGTGTGCGTGCTAAGTCGCTACAGTCATGTCTGACTCTTGACAACCCCATGGACTGCAGCCTTCCAGGCTTCTCCATCCATGGGATTCTCCAGGCAAGAACATTGGAGTGGGCTGCCATTTCCTTCTCCATGGACACACTGTACAATTTTGCAACTTTTTCTGTAAGCCTAAAATTCAATATAAAAGATTCAAAAAGATGTGTTGGCTGTTCCTTATTCTCCTCACCTCTATTTATCTGGAAAGAGAGAGAGGGAAGAACACATCTTTCAAGCTCCTTCAGAGTCAAAGGTAGGAGCACCCAAGTCCAACCCAAAGGAGACCTGGATAGCTGCCAGTAGCTTCTGGGCTCAGAGGCGGATGGCCAGTGGAGGGCGGGCTCTTGCTAAAATTCCAAGATATCCCATCTTGGATATGTGCATGCTAAGTCACTTCAGTCATGTCTGACTCTGTACAATCCTGTGGACTACAGTCCCCCAGGCTCCTGTCCATGGGATTCTCCAGGCAAGGATACTGGAATGGGTTGCTGTGCCCTCCTCCAGGGGATCTTCCTGACCCAGGGATGGAATCTGTGTCTCTAATGGCTCCTGCATTGGCAGGCGGGTTCTTTACCACCAGCCCATACTTCTTTACCCCCTGGGAAGCCCATAGTTTGCTGAAATTTTTGTTCCCACAGACTTAATTATGTCCTGACGCAGGAACCTGGAGGACTGGTCTCATTGATCAAACTCTTAACCCACTTGGGAGGGCCTTACTCTCCCACTGATCTGCCTAACCACCCACTTATCCTTTCTGTACGCTGGGGCCCCACATACAGGGGTAAGCATTTCAGAGGATTTATTCCCCCTTCCATGTCCTGACTCCAACTTGGGCTTAACATTTTTTCCCATCACTTTAGATGGTAGTGGTGTGTTCCAAGTTGTGTGTGTATGAGTGTGTGCATGTGTATATGTATGCACACACACACTCTAAAACAAGTGATTTTTATTACACTGTATAAATTTCACACCATCAAGCCATACTCAATATTTTTGTAGTATTAGTGAAGTTGAAATCTTGTCATTATCAATGGCAGGTAGCAAAAAATAAAGGACTTTCCACAAACCCCGTCTATAAGCATCTCATTCATTCAGTAGATATGTATTGGAAACCCAAGCATCACACACTGTGGAGCAATGGGGAGTGACCCACTTCCAGTCTTCTTCTACAACATAGAGTAAGAGAAACTTCTTTGAAGGGCCTGGACCCCCTCCCATGACTCACTGGGAGGCCTAACTTCTTCTCATCCACGAGATGTGTATCCAGCCACAGACATGCAGAAAGCAAAGGTTAGGATCAATGTGACAGATATTTAAAAGGAATGGAAAAAGGCAATTCATCAGATATGGAAGTATCTAAAAGGAAAGAATCATGGAAACCATCCTCTGCTCTCATTTCTAAGTACCAAGGCCAATTCTAACAAAAGCATTAGGTCTTAGACCAAGGAGGCCTTTTTCACCAACTATCAACCTATTCAGACAAGTGGGTTATAACCACAGCCCACTATAACCAAACTAACATGGACTGAAAGTGTTAGGTGCTCAGTCAGGCTCAACTCTTGGCAATCCATGGACTGTACGCTGCCACGCTCCTCTGTCTGTGGGATTCACCAGGCAAGAATATTGGAGTGGGTTGCCATCCCCATCTCCAGGGGATCTTCCCAACCCGGAGACCAAACTCGAGTTTCCTCTATTGCAGGCAGATTCATTATTGTCTGAGCCACTAGAGAAGCCCTTGGACTAACACAGACTGGGTGTCTTCTTAACAACGGAAATGTATTTCTCCCAGTTCTGGAGGCTAGAAGTCTGGTGTCAGGGTGCTGACATGGTCAGGTTCTATATCTGCCAAGGGCCTCCTTCCTTATACATAATCAGCCATCTTCCCCATGTAACATCACTTGAGAGGGTGGGGGAGATGTCTCAGGCCTCTCTTATCAGGCCACAAATCCCATTCACTGGGGCTCTGCCCTCATGACCTAAGCACCTCCTAAAGGCCCCACCCCCTAATACCATCACCATGGGGTCAGGATTGCAATATACAAATTTTGAAACAATCAAACCAGGGCACTGACCCACCTCAGTCCCCATTTCCTCTTCTAATAGATTAGGTCCTGGACTCATCCTTACAGGTGGAAATGAAAAATAGGAAATGATTTGGGCCCAACCTGACATGAACTTGACTGTTGAGGTTCCAGACTGCTGTAAGGGAGTGGAGTAAGGAATACATCAGCTTTGAGAATAGACCCAAGGACCCAGAGAAAGTTTTCAGACCCTGTCTCTGTTTATGAAATAACCATGGTGTTTTAGGGACCACTGACCACAGTCCTGAGCCTCAGCTTCTCCCACTGTCCACCCCACCCCAGCGGCAGGCTGCTGGGGAGACTGCACCAGAAAGGTACTGAGTCAGCAGTGCTCAGAGCTGCCTCCCTGAATACTCGGAGCAGCTGCTTTTCATTTAGTCCCTTAAATGTCTCTCAGCATGAGTGAGAGGAGCCAGCTATCTTGTCGCCCGACATGTCAGGAGACACGTCTGTCCCACATCTGCTCAGCCCTTATTTTTAATTGCTTAATAATAGTGAGTGGGCTTCCCTCCTCCCCACGATGGGCAAAGCAGCGTGGGGGGCTTTGACATTCAGGGCCTGGCGTGTGGGCAGGAAACGCAGATGAGGCTGGGAAAATGTCAACCTCCTACAGCTTCTCTCCCAATTAATCACAGCACCATATGATAGGGCATACCTCTGAGGAGGAACACTGGGCTGGCAGTGGGGAGAGCTCACTCCAGCCCCAGCCTGGCTACCAAATTAGCCCTGTGACGTAGCTTGAGCAGCTCACCCTCTGGGAGCCTCGAGTTCCCACTCATTTGAAACTTTTTATTTAAAAGGAATGAGGATAGGAGGAAAGGATCTTTAAGAGGAAAGTCTCACAGGCGAGTGATTAAGGGCTTGTGATTCAGACCACCTGGGTCCACTTCTGGCTCCACCACCTGCCAGTGGGATCCCAAGTCAGAGATCTGAGTTATCTGGGTCACAATTCCTCCAACTATTGATACAGAGATGAGCATCACAACAGGACCATGCAGCAAGGTGGTTGGAAGGACTTAGGATGGAGCATAGCATGAGGGGTGCACTTCATAACAGTTGGGTGCCATTGTTGTTCCAATTCTAGTCAACTAGGTCAAGTTCCAAGGGAACTAAAACTAAGTCAAGTCAACTAAGTTCCAAGGGAAGTATTTTCAAAGATGACTAACACATGGAATTTGCCCCCAGATACTCAGCCTTATGGGGAAGACAAGCATATGCATAAAACAGCAAGATGGAGGAGGTGGGCTGCCTGTAAGAGAAGAGGCAGCTCCATGTGCCAAGGATGGGCGGACCTGTGCCGGGGGCTCCACCAGCATGCTTGAGCCAGTTAAGCTGGCCCAGCACACTTAACCCACACAGCTATCCAAATGCGGTTGTTCCCATCGACCTCAGAGGGACGCAGTCTCAGAGAAGTCATAAAATTTGCCTGAGATCACAGTGCTTCTAAGTGTCCAAGATGGGAATTCAAAGTCAAGCCTTCCGTCATTTCCCTTCAACTCTGCACCACTGGGGAACTGGTGGGGACTGGCAGATGCTTCACACAGGAAGCAGCATTAGAGCAGACTAAGCCTCTACATTCATCATTACAGAAAGGCAGGATTTCTGGGGCATGTCCCAAGAATGCTTCTTAGCTATAAAGGTAAGTTCTTCCTAACTTCTCTGAGCCCCAGGTTCTTTACATGCTGAATAACAATAGTGCCTACCACAGAGCTCGTGGGAGGAATAAGTGAGCTTACACATGCAAAGCTCTTAATAGTTCTGGAACATGGCAAGCACTTGTGTGTGCTAGTCAGTCATATCCGATTCTTTGCAACCCCATGGACTGTAGCTCACCAGGTTCCTCTGTCGTTGGAATTCTCTAGACAGGACTACTGGAGTGGGTTGCCATTCTCTTCTCCAGGGGATCTTCCCAACTCAGGGGTCAAACCTGGGTCTCCTGCATTGCAGGCAGATTCTTTACCATCTGAGCCACCAGGGAAGCTTCTGTGTCATCATCATCGTCATCATCATCATCTGTCCTCAGTGCCCCTTCAGCTGACAGGACCACCCTTGATACAAAGGGCTCTCTCTTTATCTCTTTTCACAACGGCTCTCTCAAGACCCTTTCCTAGCAGGTGCCTGAACTGGGTAATTGGTCCCTTGTTCCTGAGGTTAAGAATCTGTCCTGTGCCTGGGGTCTTCCTGTAAACAGAAAAGCCACTGAGAAGAATGACTCACACATGCAACTCTTCACACTTTGCAAAAGGAGTCCATGCCTTAGAAAGGATGGGTGACTAGGAAACAGGCAGGGGCAGACAAGAGAAGGGCTGCTACAGATGGGGACTACCAGAAATTAGTAGGGGGTAGAGCTAACTGCTGTCTCCTTCCAAACCCCAAGGGCTCCTTTTCTAACCTGCCAGGAGGCTGCACCCCCGCCCCACCCCCAGCCTCTGGCAGGGATGGTATATGAGCTGGGCTCTCATTAGCATCCGCCGCCAGAGCGCAGGGGATGAGTGATGGCTCCCCAGAACAGAGGCGTGTTTGATCTCAGCTTGTCAGCCCCACCATCCTTCACAGAGACCTGGGGCCAAGATTCACATCCTCTGTCAGAGGCACATCTAACACCCTGAGCTGGCCTCTATGGGGGTCCAATTTGTATACCTTCTCCCTGAGAACGGCAGGCAATTTTTCAGGGGCCAGACGTAGGGAACCTGTAGTAATGCTCCATTTTTCCTCGGGAATATCTTAGGGGCTACAGTCAGGATAAAGTAAGAAGATGGGAAAAGGAGAGAAAGACCTGGAAGAAATGCATGAACCCCAGCCTTTAACCCTTAGGGCACCTACCCTCCCTCCCCCAGCCACGTCTCAGGTTTTCCAGGGAATATCACTTGGAATAATTGTGTATTATTCAGTTATCAATTCAAGACACTAGTCTGTCACAACAAGCAGTTGTTCACTAAGAAAAAATGATGCCAAAATCTGATTCCTACAAGAAGGAACATCCTCAGATCAAGATGAAGCCGTCTCTCTATTTTAGTTGGAAGCTTTATTTTGCCTCTCTATTCTGTCCCTCACTTGGGTTGCCATGTCTTTAATTTGCTAAGTCCCTCTGATGTGCTGGGCAGAGGGCTGGGTGTCGGGAGACACATACAGCTGACTGCGGCCAAATCTCTGCTCTAGGAGCTCTGTGACCAGAGCCTGCGACTCTAAGCCTGCCAAGGACAGAGACTAGGTCTGCGAGTGGCTCGTTCTGCCCTGTAGCTCCACAGTGCCTGGCACACCATAGACCCTCAATGGCTCTTTCCAATGCTCAATTTTAGTAGCATCTTTCCCACAAAAATGACACAGAAGTCAACAGGAATGAAATTTTATATTCTTTTCTCTCATCTAATTTGTTCCAAGGGAAGAGTGTTTTCCTCATTTACTGTTAAGATTCGACAGTAAAGATGCTACAAAAATTGACACCACATCACACATTCTGTGTGAAACTGATGGAAAGAATTCTGGGCTGGAGGCCACAAGTTAATGCTGGCTTTGCCCAAAGGACCTGTGAAGGTCCCCATGGTAACTGGGAACCCCGTGGACCACTCTGAGCCTATTGCATGTAGGGCCAGTTCTTCTGCCTGATCTATAACACTATGAGGCAGAGGGGGCTCAAAGATGCTTTAAAATGGTGGCTCTCAGCTAGGGTCTATAGGTTCTGCTCTTAAAACCTAAAGCTGAGGAATCAAAATGGTGATCCCAGACATGGGGATTTGGTCACACAAGGTATTAAAGAAACCCAAATTTCCCACATTGAAAAATTAAGAGGCTTTACATTTTAAACTCTGGATTTCCAGCTGCTCTTGAAAAATAGGAAATCTGACAACACCAGACCAGAAGCTCAGCATGAAAGCCATCTTTTGTCGCTGAAGAATGGCCCCAGCCTTTAGACTGGGCCCGTGCTCTGCAGGTCAGCAAGGTTCACACTGCAATCAGCTTTCCTGTTTTAAGCCAACCACCCCGTCCCCTCCAGACCCTGCAGCCATCTGAATGGGTAATAAACCTGAGCCAGTTCACTTGTGGCCTATAATGACGGCGCATGCCCAACACCATCTAGGAATTCACACTTACAGGCACAAGTGGACTCCCAAGAATTCAGAGAAAAGGGAGTTCAGGATGTTGGGAAAGGTATGGGGCGAGGGGGGGAATGGTGAAGGAAAGATGGGAGACGTGTATGGTCCTACTTGAGGCCCATGTGTAAAGCGTTCTGGCAGACTGGGGGCCTGTGCAGGGGAGCTGGTGGGAGGCAAGGCTGGGAATGGCAAGTAGAGCCAGTACAGTTGGAACAAAGGACCTGAATGCCAAGTACTATTATTCTCCAACTTTCATGCCAAGAACTCCAGATACAACATAGAGTTTAGGAACTAAGGCTGCCAAGCTCGCCCTGCACACACTTCCACCCGCACCTTCATGATGAGAGTCGAGGTAGGAGTCTCGGCCTCAGGAAATACATGGCCAAGTACAAAGTTCTGAAAACCACCCAGCACCTTCACAAACTCCGTACTCTAGGTTTCCTCCACCAGCCACAGGCATCTTACCCAGACCCAACAGCAGCAGTGGGCCAGCTCCTAGGTAGAATCCTACAAAGCACCTCAGGGGAAAGAATAGGGGAAAGAGAGAACAGAAAAAAAAAAAAAAACCTCCTTTCAGCTTCATTAGAGCTCTTGCTTAACTGAGCTAAAAATAAAACTAATTGCTTTTGCTATTCTAAAGTGAAAAATCAGTTTTTAAAGGATCGAGATTCTCTCCCTGACTGGAGAAATCATTGAATCAGAACTAGACGGGCTGCCAATGAATTATGAATGTAGTAATCAAGTCTTCTTGGAAGGCCAAAGTCTTGGTTACAAATGGGCACTAAAATTAGAAATATGCTGAAGCCGCCTAAAGCAAGACCCCCTTTTGTCTTTTTTTTTTAAAGAGGGAAGAGACATGAACTGTTCCTCCTCAGGTATCTGGCTTGTTCCCAAGCAGTGCCTCATTCTCACCTTTGAAGGAAGCATCTACATAGTAGAGTATAGGAATGCCATCCCCACCCCACCCCCAAAAGCCCCCCAATCTCCCCTAATGGTAGTTGTGAAAATGCTTCCATTCTCCTCATTCATGATCTGGAATCCCACAAATTAAAAGGATTTTAGGACAGTGAACAGACTCTTTTCAAATCCAAGAGAGCAGGGCTCAGTCATCTACATCTTAGTAGGTTAACAGTGATTCAGTCTTTCACGGGAACAAATAGTTGAGCGGACAGGACTGGGAGATGGAGGAGACAGGCTGTGTGTGTCCGGGAGAAAGTGAGAAGAGAAGGGCAGCACTCCAGGGTGGGGTTCAAGGGAGGACCAGGATGACTAGGGCGGTCTTCTACCTCCCAGCCCTCAACCGGGAAGGAGAAGAGGTCCCCGCAGAAAATTTAGCCGATGAGAAAAGCCACCCTAGATCCACAGAGCCAATAATAACGGCAACATTCCCTCAAGAAAGTATAGCGCCTGAGAAGGCGTTACCTTACCTCATTTTGTTGAGGATGGATCCACAGATCCATTTTAAGCAAAAAAAGGTCTTTCCTCAAACCCTTGACCTTTGGCGTGGCCTCTGGAGACGGGGTCAATTCTAACCACAAGGCTCCCTGAACTGGTGCTGCTTCCATGAGCGTACTAGTCCCAGCTCTGGAGTGGTCAGTTAGGGGAGGGAGGTCAGGGCTCTGCTTCTCCTGGAGCCCAAGATTGAAAGTGAGCCCAGCTCCTCAATCCCTTGCCCCTTGCTGAGCACGAACATATGCATTTAATCAGTGGTTCTCAGCCCTGATTGCACATTAGATTCACTTGGGAGATTTTTCGATGTTGATGCCCAGGTCATATCCCAGACCAATTAAATGTAGTATCTAGGAGTGGTTCCAGGCATTACTACTTGTTGAAGCTTTCTCATGATTCAATCACTAAAATGCAAGCACGGCTGAGAACCAGACTTTTTTGTATAATCGTTTTTTAAAATTGAAGTATAGTTAATTTACAGTGTTGTGTTAGTTTCAGGTATACAGCAAAGCAGTTCAGATATAGAGATATATAGACATACATGTATATTCTTTCTCAGATTCTTTTCCATTATAGGTTATAATAAGATATTGAATATAGTTCCCTGGGCTATACAGTAGGTCCTTGTTATATGTTTTATATATAGTAGTGTGTCCATGTTAATTCCAAACTTGTGTCTATGTCAATTCCAGACTCCTAATTTATCTCTCTCCCCTTCCTCATCCCCTTTGTTAACCATAAGTTTGTTTTCTGTCAGTGAATCTACTTCTGCTTTGCAAATAAGTTCATTTGTATCATTTTTTCAATCCCACTTATATATGGAATCATATAGTTTTCTTTTTCTGTCTAGCTTACTTAATATAATAATCTCTAGGTCATGCAAGTTGCTGCAAATGACATTATTTCATTCTTTTTCTGTGGTGGAATAATATTCTATTGTATATATACCACACCTTTCTTATTCATTCATCTGTTGATGGATACTTAGGCTGCTTCCATGTCTTGGCCATTGTAAATAGAGCTGCTATGAGCACTGGGGTGCATGTATCTTTTTGAATTAGAGTTTGTTGGGGTATATGCCCAGGAGTGGAATTGCTGATCATGTGGTAACTCTATTTTTAGTTTTTAAAGGAAAATCCATACTGTTTTCCATGGAGATTGCACCAATTTACATTCCTACCAACAGTGTAAGAAGGGAGAATTGTTGACTTCATCATTGCCATCCATCACCTCTTCTCCATCTTCCTGCCCCTCTTCTCACTTCCCAAACCCAGACTGTGGGGCTTCTCTAGCATGGGAGGCTCTGAAGGTAGCAAAGTCTTCAACTCCTGGAGTGGACACCGGATTCTGGAGCATCTCTGTGTAGCACCCAGCTTCCCCACACATTCCAAATCATTCCATTAGAAGAGACCTTTAAGGCACATCTTAGCCAGGGTAACAGGTAGAATTCATCCTCAAGCCAACTCTGTTGGACTAAAAGTGGATCTTTAGGGCACTATATTGACAAAATCCTTCTCAAAAGGACATGTCCAAGTTCAGTGGGAAAGAATACCATCTTCAACTTCAATATCAGCTAAAGACACAGGAGAAGAAAATGGTGGTACAGAAGCCTTAGCATCTGTCAAGCCTAAAAAAATTCCTTTTCTGGATTATAGGTAAAAAGAGACCCAGCAAAAGGAAGCCCCCATTATAACATGCCCCCATTAACCACTTCAATATGTCAACAAGTTCACTTAAAAGGTATTGTCTGTGTCTAACACTGTAGAAACTTGCTCCTCAAATCAGGGTCCAGAGACCATTGGGTTCAGCATCTGACAAGCTGGGAGCTGGTTAGAAATGCAGAATCTTGGGATCCACACAAGATTAACTGGATTCAAATCTGAATTTTTAACAAGTTCTCTGGGGCTTCAGCTTCACAATGAATTTTTTTAAATACTGTTAGGGAGTAGAGAAGATGGGGATAACAGTGGGCTCTGCCACAGTCCAGATGAGGAATGCCAAAAAAAAGTCAAAAAAAGAACAATGCTAAGTCTTGTAAAAGAACAAAAAAAGTGCTGCTGAGCCCACAGAGGGGAAAGATCTACGTAACCACAAAAGCACAGAAGGTTTCAGAGAGAAGAGAGGCTTTAGGCTGAGCCACACAGGATGAATGGAGTTTGGATAGGCAGCTAGGGTCCTGTCACTCTTGGGCATCTCTCCCCTCACTTGTTTTTTAAACTTTTTACTTTATATTGGAGTATAGTTGATTAATGGTATTGCATTAGTTTCAGGCATATAGCAAAGTAAATCCATTATCCATGTACATGTATCTCTTCTTCAAATTCTTTTCCCATTTAGGTTGTTACCTAACACTGAGCAGAGTTCCCTGTGCTATATAGTAGCTCACTGTGGGGAACCCTCTCCTTTTCCAAAGCTCCAGATGTAGACCAACTGTTTCTGGTGGGAGCCCTCTCTTCTCAACAAACTTGGAAGCTTCTTGAAGCCAGAGATGGATCTTTCCCCTGCCCCATCTCCTGCATACATTCACACAGGACCAGGCTCAGAAGGAACACTCCAACAGTTTAAAAAATAAATAAATAAATGATTGACTGAATGAACAAGGAAGGACTGAAGCCAGGTCTGTAACAACACAGAGCCCAGCTCCATTCTGGAGGTCCATAACCACTTCCCCAGATTGACCCCTTGGGACCTAGGCTGGTACCTCAAATTATTAGACTATGACTTTAGAAAACTTACTCTAGAAATGAAACCCTCACCCAGGTCTGGTTTGGCTGTTAATAAGTTGAGGCCCCTTTATTCTGGAAGAAAATTCTGTGGTCCCAACATGCAACAGAGGGAGAAGAAGCAGAAAATATGGCTTAAAGAGATAAGGTGGGACCACTGCCTGAAGTTTCATAGAGCAGGGCTAACACTCTGCAGGGTTGGTTTCCATAGTCAAGACGTTCCCTTTCATATAGCACCCTCCAAAGGCCCTGGCCAGCCAGTCCACAGACCCTATCCACCTCTAGCCCATCTCACAAAGTTAATATACTCTACAAAGAGTAAAGAGATGTGCGGTATAAAGTGTTATATCATCCTGTATTATGAGAAAGCCTCAAACAGAGTTTTAGAGTAATGGATATTTTCCATATATTTATTCTTTCACAGTCTTGCTTTTGTAAACTCTACAAAAAAAAAAAAAAATGGAGAATGCAGGCCCTGGGGTGAAACTATCTGTGTTTAGATCCTAATTCTGGCACTTTTCAGCTATTTAACTAAAGAACTAAAGCAAGCTATTTAACTTCTCTATATCTCAAGATCCTTATCAACAAAAGGGAGATAGTAATAATAATGCCTCAAGGGTGTCTTGGGATTCAAAGAGCTAATGTATAAGTGAGTTCTTGATGAAAAAGTGAAAATGTGAGTCCCTCAGTCATGTCCAACTACTTGAGACCCCATAGACTGTAAATCACCAGGCTCCTCTGTCCATGGAATTCTTCAGGCCAGAATATTGGATTGGGTTGCCATTCCCTTCTCCAGGGTATCTTTTGACCCAAGGATTGAACGTGGGTCGCCAGCTTCAATAAAAGTTAGCAATTAGTTTCTGCCTTTGGCTCCTGCCCAACCCCTTCCTTTTAGACCCATCTCATTACACATGTCTCCCTGGTGCCCACTCTGTGAACGTGACCCATGCATGCCCAGTTTGTCCCATGGACATCACCTAGGCCTAGTCTAAGGTACCACCTCATGTTTCAAAGAAAGCAGTACCCTCTGAAACTTGACTCTTTACACCTGTCATTCCCTTAGGGTTTAGTTTAGTCGTTCAGTCGTGTCCGACTCTTTGTGACCCCATGAACCACAGCACACCAGGCCTCCCTATCTATCACCAACTCCCAGAGTTCACTCAAACTCATGTCCATTGAGTCGGTGATGCCATCCAACCATCTCGTCCTCTGTCATCCCCTTCTCCTCCCACCTTCAATCTTTCCTGGCATCAGGATCTTTTCAGATGAGTCAGTTCTTTGCATCAGGTGTCCGAAGTATTGGAATTTCAGCTTCAACATCAGTCCTTCCAATGAACATTCAGGATTGATCTCCTTTAGAATGGACTGGTTGGATCTCCTTGCAGTCCAAGGGACTCTCAAGAGTCTTCTCCAACATCACAGTTCAAAAGCATCCATTCTTTGGCACTCAGCTTTCCTTATAATCCAACTCTCACATCCATACATGACTACTGGAAAAAATCATAGCTTTGACTGGACAGACCTTTGTTGGCAAAGTAATGTCTCTGCTTTTTAATATGCTGTCTAGGTTGGTCATAACTTTTCTTCCAAGGAGCAAGCGTCTTTTAATTTCAAGGCTGCAATCACAATCTGCAGTGATTTTGGAGCCCCCGGAAATAAAGTCTGCCATTATCCCCACTGTTTCTCCATCTATTTGCCACGAAGTGATGGAACCAGATGCCATGATCTTAGTTTTCTGAATGTTGAGCTTTAAGCCAACTTTTGCACTCTCCTCTTTCACTTTCATCAAGAAGCTCTTTAGTTCTTCTTTGCTTTCTGCTATAAAGGTGGTGTCATCTGCATATCTGAGGTTATTGATATTTCTCCCAGCAATCTTAATTCCAGCTTGTGCTTCATCTAGCCCAGCGTTTCTCATGATATGATCTACATATAAGTTAAATAAGCAGGGTGCCAATATACAGCCTTGACATACTCCTTTCCCAATTTGGAACCAGTCTCTTACCATGTCCAGTTCTAACTGTTACTTCTTGACCTGAATACAGATTTCTCAAGAGGCAGGTCAGGTGGTCTGGTATTCCCATGTCTTTAAGAATTTTCCACAGTTTGTTGTGACCCATACAGTCAAATGCTTTGGCATAGTCAATAAAGCAGAAGTAGATGTTTTTCTGGAACTCTTGTTTTTTCGATGATCCAATGGATATTGGCAATTTGATCTCTGGTTCCTCTGTCTTTTCTAAAACCAGCTTGAACATCTCGAAGTTCATGGTTCACGTATTGTTGAAGTCTGGCTTGGAGAATTCTGAGCATTATTTTACTAGTGTGCAAGATGAATGCAATTGTGCAGCCATTTGAACATTCTTTGGCATTGCCTTTCTTAGAGACTGGAATGAAAACTGACCTTTTCCAGTCCTGTGGCCACTGCTGAGCCTGTGGTTCCTTAGGGTATAGTCTCAGTAAACTTGAAAGTATTTGATAATCTAATTTAATATACAAAGAAAGAATGCATTTTAAAATCAGAATAAAATATACTAGATAACTAATAAGGACCTACTGTATAGCACAGGAAATTCTTCTCAATACTCTGTAATGACCTATAAAGGAAAAGAATCTAAGAAGAGAGTGAATGTATGTATATGTATAACTGATTTACTTTGCTGTATAGCAGAAACTAATGCAACATTGTAAATCAATTATATTCAGATAATTTTTCTTTTTTAAATCAGAATGACCTCAGTTTGAATTTCAGTTACTCCACTTACTTTCAAATATGAATCTTTGGACAAGTTTCTTAAACTACATGACATTCAGTCTCCCCACTTAAAATAGGATTATAGCTTTTGCCTCGTAGGAATATTATTAAGATTAAGTGAGCCACTGAGCATCAAGTACATGGAACACAGTAGACAGTCAATGGAAGCCAATCGTATAATGACTTTTCAGTTTTCTTTTAAGGATTTTCAGTCTCCTCAAAGCAAGAGTCAGCATGTTTTGCTACTGTGACTTTCAAATCATTTTAGGGAGCAAAATACTCTCATTAAAATAAATCAAACAGATAAAATTGGTCCCATCATCCCCTTCTCTCCTGAAGGGTCTCCTGAGACACTGTCTCTGAACCCTTAGAAAACTACCTGCATAAGATGAATTGGAAGCCTTAAATTCTAATATCTGTTATGCCACGAACTCCCAGGAAGACCTTGGACAAGTTGCTTCTGCTCTCAAAGCCTCAGCCATCTCACTATTAGAATGGAGAGCTTGGATATGTGATCACTAAAGACCCTCTCACTTCTTTATAACTCAAGGAAGATTCTGGTCACTGGATCTGCTGATTGGTTTTCCTGTCTTTCCCCAACACCTACCTCAATCTGCTATGCTGAGTAACTGTTGGCACTCTATGAGACAGCTATGTCCCCATCATGGTTTGCCTTGCTCCACACCTGGGTACTTGCATGTGGCAGAACATCACATGCGACTATCAACAGAAGAATTAGTCAAGGGTCCTGTGAGTGAGGCTAAGGCTTTGGCTAGATGGTGAACGAAGCAAAAAATAGCATGCCTACCTTAGTCCAAAGATCCTGAAGGATCCTTCAAAATGGAAAGTCAGGAGCCGAGTTCCATGGGATTTTAAAGACCATGTTGTTTCTCTTCAGAATATCCTTAACCTCCCGACTACCTATTATAAAAGAAGATGAACATTTACAAATTACCTGGAAACTTTCATTAGCATCTGGAGAGTATATTACCTAGAAGGCAAGTTGTCCAATGTTGAGTGAGTGCCAAGAACTTGAGCATGAGAAGGCAAATTCTCACAGGGATGGCAGAGAGGGGAAAGAAAGGAGTGGCAGGCCTGGCCCACAACTTAATGAGTTCAAGTCAAGTGTAGATCTGGGCAAGATGAATGCCAGAATAAAGCCAAAAATTTTATCATTTCCTCACAGGCTGTCTGTCCAGATCTGCAGACAAAGCAGAATGAGGCTTAATGAGAGGTTGAAAATAAGGCTGTAATTGTGAAAATACAGATAAATCATGGTGTGTAAAAAGAGTCCTGGAACACTTTCAGGTCTTGCCTTTAACATATACAAAACAGAGTATACCTCTCAAAAATGGTAGTAGAATCAAGCAGAAAAAACATATTTTAGAGTCCTATGAAACAATGATTGTTGTTGTTTTTCAGTCACTCAGTCACATCAGACTCTGCAACCCCGTGGACTGCAGCACGCTAGGCTCCTCTGTCCTTCCTTATCTCCCAGAGTTTGCTCAAATTCATGTCCATTGAGTCATTGATGTTATCTAACCATCTCATCCTCTGCTGCTCCCTTCTCCTTTTGCCTTCTATCTTTCCCAGTGTCCAGGTCTTTTCCAACAAGTTGGCTCCTTACATCAGATGGCCAAAGTATTGGCACTTCAATTTCAGCTTCAGTCCTTCCAATGAGTATCCAGGGCTGATTTCCTTTAGGATTGACTGGTTTGATCTCTCTGCAGTCCACGGGACTCTCAAAAGTCTTCTCCAGCACCAAAATTTAAAAGCATCAATTCTTTGGCACTCAGCCTTCTTTATGGTCCAACTCTCACATCTGTACATGACTACTGGAAAAACCATAGCTTTGACTAGATGGGCCTTTATTGAAACAGTTACATGTTTAACAAACATAAGATGCTATTTATTAAGGTGTTGGACCCAATCAGTGCTTGCAATCAGCATCAGGAACAGATGACAGCTGAGTTAACTGCCTTTAAGACCTTTCTCAAGCTCCTAGGCACATCCAGGATTGGCCTTACCCTCAAATTTTTGTCTATGTTTTATGTTCTTGGAAGCTATGTTGTGGGTTATAACTACAATAAAAAGGATTAATTGAAATCTCAATGCAGAATTCTGCCCCAACTGTGTTACAGAGCAGCCTAGGATCTGGAAGAACGTCTACGAGTGGCCATAACACCCCAGGTCTTCCTGGAGAAGAGAGGACTGTGGGCAGAGCTGTTATTCAATTAGGACACACGAGGGTGGCAGCTGTTAAAACATGGAAATACTAGGATTCTACCACTGTCTCAACTCTTGTTACCAATGCCCAGAAGCTAACAAGATTTAGACAGTTTGGTATTCATGTTATCTGAACTCAGTTTCTAAACTCACACTACACAAACTCGGTACCCACACTAAGTACTCAAAGCTGCAGCCTCCCTTTCTTGGGCAAGGTGGCTGTGCCCACACCTGGTGGGTGGAGAGGAGAGCAGGATCTAGTGGTTCTGCTGAGCACTTCTCCATAGTCGCCCTAGGCGGGTGAGGAGCCAACCAGTGGAATCTTCCACAGAACCACAGAAGGGTTGGGTATCGTTACCTGCCCTTTGAGAATGACTCCTGGTTCCTCCAAATATGACCCTCTTAAAGGTCTTCTCTCCATCTCATGCTATGCCTGGGGCTCAGGGGCCTTTTGCAAGGCAGTCTGTGGTTTCAATAGTCCAGATACATCACCCACTTTTAGTAATGCTGGGAAGTAGCAAGCAGGACCCATCTGATCCAGATGCCATAGACAACAGTTTCCTCTCTGTCTCCCCTTACATTTTCTGTGTGAAGAGAGTCTCCACCCTCTCCACTGCTTCTCCAAGATTTTGTCTACACAAGTGAATCACTTGGAGAAGGAAATGGCACCCCACTCCAGTACTCTTGCCTGGAAAATCCCATGGATGGAGGAGCCTGGTAGGCTATAGCCCATGGGGTCGCAAAGAGTTGGACACGACTGAGCGATTTCACTTCACTCACTTCATGCTTTATCAGTGGAGAAGGAAATGGCAACCTACTCCAGAATTCTTGCCTGGAGAATCCCATGGACACAGGAGCCTGGCAGGCCATGGTCCATGGGGTCGCAGAGAGTCGGACATGACTGAAGTGACTAAGCATGCAATGAATCACTTCATTTTCTTTAAGACATGTGAATCATCCTTTCATTATCCTGAACCTCAACTTTGACCTTTATTTCAGATAACACTTTAGGAGAGCTCAGGTAGTCTTAGCTAGAGAATGTAGAAAAGGTCAGGAAAAGGCAAAAGGAAAAGAAAAAATTTGAACAATTATGAAAAGTTAATAGAGAACTATGGGCATATGGAGTCTTAGAGTTGGCCTTGCAAGAGATATAACACTTCAACTGATAGACATATTTCCATAGAAAACAATGAGTGGACCACTAAGAACTGAATGAGAGAGGGAAACCATGACTACAACAGAAGCAGCTTGAATCAAATACAAAGAGAGGCTCCACATCAATTAGGCATTTACTTTAAGCTAGGACCAGCACTGGGAGTTTTGCAAATGTGATCGTGTTTAGTCCTCATCACTCCCCTCCAGTAGAATATTACTTGTACTAAAACATGAGAGGTCTCAGGGCAGGGAAATGATGTCATTTGTCCAGAGAGATGCAGCTAATGAGTGTGGACACCAGGATGACAATCAAGAATAATTTAACAGCAGAGCCCACATTCCCCTCCCCCACTTCCCATTTGCCTTATATTCCAAGCCTGAGTCACTTAGGGAGACCAAGGGCCTGTTCCTGTGAGGCTCGGAGTCCAGAGGGTGGACCCTTTCCTCTTCAACACCTTCCCATTTCAACCAGGCCATCCTGGCCAGTCTCAGCTCTCTCCAGAGCCTTCTATGCAGCTACCCAGGTGGGGAATGACTGGGAACCACTCTCCCATCCTGAAGACCCTCTCTCTCCCTTACATGCGGATAATTCCATGACCTTCGTTAAGTCCCCTTGAGAGGGCAAGGCTCAGCAAAAGCGAGGGGAATGGGCCTGGGGGCAGAGGAGACTGAGGCCCTGGGGGCTTGCAGACTTATCCCCCACTGCCCTCCCTGCTCAAAGAGAGCCTGAATGACAGTTGCAAATTTCCTATGAAATCCACCCCTCA
Organism: Antilocapra americana; assembly: GCA_007570785.1. Classification (NCBI taxonomy): domain Eukaryota; kingdom Metazoa; phylum Chordata; class Mammalia; order Artiodactyla; family Antilocapridae; genus Antilocapra; species Antilocapra americana. The sequence continues at coordinate 2,591,724 of ML664183.1, forward strand.
GTGCTGCCAAGTGTGGCGGGAGGTGGGGGGAATGTTTAAAAGTCAAGCTATAATACACCTGCAATAAAAGTTTACCAGCTTTCATGTAGGCTCCCAATAATGAGGGGAGATATTTCAGCAGCTTGGAGAGTGCTGTGAGAGGAAAGGCAATTCCCAGCACCACTTCTTCAAGGTGAGAATCTGCCTCCCCATGTGGTACACAACTAGGAGTTTATCCCGTTTAAAGAGGATAGTATCAAGATGTGTGTTTCCTTCTTCCCTCACTGGGGTTTGTAAGGATTCCTCAAATCTTTTGAATGAAGAGTCTTAAAGCACAAAGTTTGCCCTGGAGATGAACGGTGAATGGTTATACCCCAAACCTTGGAAGAGTCTCAAGTTACAGCAACAGAGAGGTAAAGGGGTGAGGAATTACAGAGTGTTCAAGGAGTTCAGAGCTGGGGGCAGGGGTCTGATGGGAAAGTTTATGTCCTCAAGCTGTGAGCTCTGGGACATGAATGGAGGCCGGATCAAAATGTGGCTGCCCTAGACAAGCACCTTAGGGGACTATGTCCCCATGAGGTGGCCAGAAACTTAAGAAAAAGTATAGAGAAGACTCTCCTAGGATGCCTGGGGAAGGGGTCCAACTGGAGAATGCCTGGAAGCACAGGAGATGCCTTCAGAGATTCAGGAGAGCAGAGAAAAAGGAGGAGATGGCCAAGATAAGGGAATAGCACTTGAGGGAGGCAGGCACAAAGGCAAAAGGTGTGGGACCAGAAGGAGGGAGCCTGCTCTTCCCAGTTGCCCTCCTGCTCCACCCAGAGAGTTGGGGCTCCTTCTCCCTCTGCAGGAAGCTTATGGCAACCTGGACCAAGATGCCCTTGGGGTCTGACACAGAACCATGGAGCCCCATGGTGTTCACTGGCTAACAGGCATCATGTCAAATCTCATTAACAGAAACATGCCCTATTTCAAACTCATGATCGTGCAGACACAGACAAGACTCGAACTGACATGCAAGCTTTCAATAAAGAGTGTGTTCCACAAATCAAGAGTATGAAAGAATTCTGGGAAAGAGGGATAATTAACCTACTTGGAGACAAGCAACCAGATTTCAAGAACTTGGAATGACACAAGGGCCTCTCTCTGCGTCACTTATGCACGACAGCTGTCTCCCTACTTCATAGGACCAGCAGACTCTCTGCCACATAACACTTCTGTCAGCTGCTAATTGGTGGTGGTGATGGTGTTTAGTGGCTAAGTTGTATCCAACTCTTGTGACCCCATGGACTAGAGCCCTCCAGGTTCTTCTGTCCATGGGATTTCCCAGGCAAGAATACTGGAATAGGCTGTCGTTTTCCTCTCCAAGCCATCTTTCTGTCCTAGGGATTGAATTCGTGTCTCTTGCATTGGCAGGTGGATTCCTTACCAATGAGCCACCAGGGAAGCCCCAACTGGTGGTGTCACCTGTGCTAAAAATAGTGATAGTGACTCTCTCCTTCTTTTAAAGTCCAGCTCACATCACCCCTCTCCTGCTCCCGCATGAGACCTCAAGGACTTCTCAGTCCAACAACTTTCTCTAAAGTGTCCAGAGTCTAAGTCACCTAGTGCCAGTTATGGGTTATCTTGAAATATAAGTTCTGTCACATGCCCAGAAGTTACAGCCTTAACTAGACCAGGATATTCATACTTAAGAGACCAAAAGACAATCTTTATAGCAATTTGACTTCTTAGGTCACCAAGAATTCTGTGTTGGCTAATTGAAAGGGAAGCGTGATTTCCTCAAAAAATCTTTCTATAAGGATACTCTGACATATTTGGAAGCAATTAAAAAGGGTGAGTTGGAGCCATATATATTGATTGATCTTGAGTGATATACTTTTAGTGGAAAAACTGTTGGTAGGTTATGCATATCGTGTGATCTTATTTTTGAAGAAAATTGTTTTTTAATTTTATAAACATTTAAATATATTTTGAATGAGCACAGAGAAAAGAAAGGAAGAGAATACACCAAACTGCTAATGTTTGTTTTGGGGGGTGGGGTTGGGGGAGGGAGCTGGTTTTTCCTTTGCAGATCTCTGTCCTTTGGCTTGTTGCAACAAATATGCATTACTTGTTACTCTGTGGGGGCATCTGTAAGTGTTACAAACAATGCCAAGTCCAGCTATGTCAGACTTTGCTCTAATCCATACAGCATCACCTCTTTCCCATGAGGCTTAAGCCCAAGCTTGGCATGGGGAGGGGCCTGGCAGATCATCGGTCTCCTGCCATCCCATGTGGCACCCATGCACAAACTCCCTGGGCATCTTAAACAGTGCCCTGCCTGCCCACTTCTCAAAGGATCCGTGGGTGGCTGTGTTCCTTCTGTCCCAGGGAGCCCCGCCTAAAACAGCAGATAGCACTTGAAAACGAGATAGTGCCCCCAGGAGGCTGGCATCCATGTACAGTGAATAAGACTCCCTTAATAGTTGGGTTCTGCCACAGAAGGATCAAGTCACCAGAGGGTGGGAGGAGAGAGGGGTCAGGCTCCTCATTCCTCCAGCTCCCTCACAGCCAGCCCCAGGCTGGTAATAGCTGTGTTCCTCGCTGAAAAACCACTGCTCTACTGGGTGCCCCCTCTTCAGTCTTCTTGGAGTGTGTAAGTGCTTCATGTCTTGGTGGGGGATGAGTGTGGCAAGTTTCTTGCTGTTACTAATCCAGAGGTATTTTGCATCCTTGAATGGTTCCCTCAAACATGCCTACACTTCTGAACAGTCCCTTTATTAAACTCTCTTCAATCCCCCCGTGAAAGCACCATCTGTTTCATGCCAGAACCTTGAGCTGCTTCCCTGCTTCTGCCACTGGCAAAGGGCTCCAGGGAGCTCCAGCAGACAGCAGGGCTGTATCAAATATTACCCATTTTGGAAAAGACCCTGATGCTGAGAAAGACTGAGGGTAAGAGGAGAAGGGGGTGACAGAGGATGAGATGGTTGGATGGCATCATCAACTCAATGGACATGAGTTTGAACAAACACTGAGAGAGAGCGCAAAGGACAGGGAAGCCTGGAGGGCTGCAGTCCATGAGGTCTCAAAGAGTCGGACACGACTGAGTGATTGAACAACAAGGACAAACATTTTGAGAAGCTGCTCCAAACCAAAGACAGGCACAGTCTGGAAACACCTCTCTCAGGCAGGCTGTCCAGCCTGAACCAGGCATTAGCAGGTACAGTAACAGGCACAGCTGAGCATCCTGGGTCTCTTTTGCACTAACCATGGAGAGGTGGTCCATAAGCCCAGCTCACCTCCTTGATGGTCATTTGAAGAGAGGAATCAAGCAAGCTAAGAGAAATGGAACTCTCCTTGCCTCCGTGCAGGCTCAATACAATTAGAGGGTGCCATGGAGCCAGCTGCTGTAACCTGTAGCTCCAATGGCAAAACTATGCTCCTGTGACTCTCATTCAGTGGGTGTCAATCAGGCAAGGAACAGGGAGAGAACAGATGCAAACAAGCCAACTAAAAATATAGCCATTGCTGACTTAGTTTAATGTGCGGGAACATTCTCAGTCCCTGGGGCAATGATGAGACCTCAGGATCTCAAGGGGCACAAGCGAAATAGCAGGCAAAGTAAAATTCAATATAAAAACAACAGCAGGAATGACAAACATAGATATCTGATACCAAAAAACTCTGTTCATATTCAAATCCTAATTTGACCTGCCACTAACACATAGTGATTGATCAAGCTGAGCAAGGGTGAGTTGCGGCCTCTGTCCCAGTTTCCTCCATCATCCAGCACCTACCATTCAATCTGTGGGGGCTATTAATCCATGAACTCCAGGAGATGTGAGGGGAGACCCATCTTGGGCTCAGTTCAGTTCAGTCGTTCAGTCATGTCCTTCTCTTTATGACCCAATGGACTGCAGAATACCAGGCTTCCCTGTCCATCACCACTTCCCAGAGCTTACTCAAATTCATGTCCATCAAGTTGGTGATGCCATCCAACCATCTCATCCTCTGTCATTCCCTTCTCTTCCTGCCTTCAATCTTTCCCAGCATCAGGGTCTTTCCCAATGAGTCTTCTTCATATCAGGTGGCCAAAGTATTCTTAAGGCAAGGATCCCAGGCTCATTTCTAGACAGAGCAGGAAGTTACAACCAAGTGGGGACTGAAGGCCAGGCACAGATGACAACAGACAAGCCATCCTCTGCCACCACCCACCACCCACTTTATTGGCAGCAAGAAAGCAAAGACAGTCTAAGCCCAGATATAGAAGAGCCAGGAAGACAAAGAACTGGTTTTCATATTCATAAAGGCCCATGGTCTACCTGTAATCTAGTGAGAACACTGATTGAATGTTATGGAAGTCAAGATTAAACTGGCTTAAGCAGAAGAGGGGACTGACTGACTGACTCATGTAACTGAAGTCCAGGGATGGGTCAGGCATGACTGATCTAGGTTCCCAGGGATCTCTAACTCTCTGCCTCTCAGATCTGCTTTCCTTGATGGGACTTGATTCTCACTGTTCATGAGTGGTCCCCAGCAGCTCCAGGCTGATACCTGCTATTAAGCAACTCCAGAGGAGAGTACATGAAAGTTCCCAAAGGAGTCTTAGATTTGAGTCTCAGTGGTATGACCCATGTCACTTACCCATCTGTAACCATTCCTGTGACTAAGCAAATGGAATGCTCAGATTGGCCAGGCCTGGGTCATGCGCTCATCCCTGGGTCTTGGAAGTAGAGTAGTCTGGCATAGAGTAGGTATTCAAAAAATACATGATGAAAGAAAGAAGGCATGAATGAATGAATCAGTGAATGGCCCAGAGGTGTGAAATTTCGCAGTACATTGCAGGACAGTGAGCTGGCTACTGTAGGTGAAAGAATGTAATGGGAAAGTCAAAGATAAACAGATAGGATCTGATGTGGTAGCCATGGGCAAGTTACTTTGTCAAGCAGACTACAAGCCACATGGAGAAGCCCAGATGAGCTCTCTGCTTCTGGAGCTTACAACCTGCCAGGGGTCATGTTCCAACGACCTACCTGTTATAACAGGGAAAATGTGCTGGGGCCTGCAGGGGCAGGGGGATGTCTTCCCACCTGGGGAGGGAGGAGGGCTTCAGAGACCTTTCAGTAGAGGCGTCTATTTTCTATTTGGAGTTGGTGAGTGGGCTAGTTTAGACAGGTGGAAAAGAATGAGTGTTTTAGGTGGGAAGGCTGATCAAGAATTATGGGGGCTGGGGTTTAGGACAGGCCTGTGAGAAGGAACAACTAGGAAGGGGCTATAAATGGGTTCAGGAGGCCCTGAGAGAAGACTGAGTCTTCTGGCCAAAGGTTTAGAGCTTTACATTTTGGCCATGGGGCACGGCAGTGGCTTCTTGAGCCAGTTCATCTCAGTCACCTTTAGAAATAGCATCTACCTGCTCTCAGGGCTTCTCAACTTGAATTCATGGTCTTAAGGAGTTGACAGGATCTCTTATCCCAGTGGGCTGCTGTTGCAGGGGTGGGTGATTCTTCCCTGAGAGGCAGAATCTTCAGGCTGCAAATCGCTGCCCTGACTTTCAACCGTTTCCAGCAGCAATGGCATAGCTCATCTTAAAGAGCCACATCTCCTGGCATGAGTGATAAACTCAACTTTAAACTGATTATTGAAATCTACAAGCTGTTAATCCAGTGGCTGCAGTGAAGCCCCATTCTCTCCACTGTTTAATCTTCACTTACAATGACAGGATTCATATGCTCTTTCAGCAGCTCTCTGCAGTCCCTGCCATGCCTTCTCCAGACCTCTTCCACAGTCACTCCACACAGCAAATGCACTCACATAATCTCCTCTCTTCATCTCCCTCTTCTCATCTCCTATCTCTCTGTCTCTGTCCCTGAATGAGGCATATCTGGAAATTACTGGCCAAAGCCAGCAGGCAAATCACAGGAAAGAAAATCTTCACAAAGGGAATGGATGGATTCGTAAGGATCTTCACCCACCCTGCATGGGAGTGGTACAGTAGGCTCAGATGCCCGCTTGGTTTGATGAGCCATCTTAGCTGGCTGTCTGGATTGGGTCTCTCCACAGTGGAGAGCCTTGTCAATGGCTTCCTCAGGGTTCCCCGGGAACATCACTGAAGTGGGTGTTACTCCCCTCCCCAATAAACAGCTTTACTGCAGGTCTGGCGCTCACAGGTGCCAGGGCTGGCACTCATTCAGCCGAGTCAGAGCTGCCCCCTGTCCCCACACCAGACAAACACAAGCACAGGGGCCCTTGTGTGATTTTCTAGAGCAGGGGCTCCAGAAAGGCCCAAAGGAGGTTATTGCCTCCCTCGCATCCATCCTGCTGCCTACAGCTTTGCCTTCTGGGAACAACATCAAATGGGCAAGACCAGTGTTACTAGGTATATGGCACTTTCTTCTTCTTCTTAGAAAAGAAGTTATCACACGGAATGGAATAAAGAGAACTGACATAGGCAGGGAAACTGACCCCCAGGCACAGGGCTTCTTCTGGCAGTGGGGTGACAGGGGGCCCCCTGCTTATCCTCCTTTGTCAAATTTGGTTCATCTATTCTCCTCAGCACTAGGCTCTCTCCACTCAGATTGGTCCCCAGGATGAATTCTCAGTTAGGTTCAAAATATGTCACTAGGTGGTATCTGCTTACATCCAGCCAGCCATCAATCAAGAGCTTGTGGAGCACCGCAGGCTAATGACACCCAGAGCCCTGTGTCTGACCCTGGGCAAGATGGGTGGGGTGAGGGGGCGTGGGTACCGTGACACAGAAGAAGCATCTCTTTCACTGAGAGCTTCTAACTCATTAGACAGACAGATGCAATCCCCACAAACCTCCCAGATGGCAATTAAATTACAACCAAGGGCATGTGCCAGCTGTCTTAAGGAAGGCTCCCAGATACTGACATGTGACACTTCTACTTATGTCTCATCCGCCCAATATGAATGCATCTGCCTTGAGAGGGGTCAGCTGGGCTAGAGCAGGTGGGTAAAGGTGGGGGTTTCAAGAAGGCTTCCCGAGACGCTTGGAGCAGGCAACTGTGTGCACATACTTGAGTGTATGTGTGCGTGTGCCTCTTCAGACTGGCCTTCGCCGGCGTGTCAAGCCGCAACCTTCTCCCTCTTGCCTCGGCACTCTGCCTCCCCTCCCCTCGCCTCCTCTGCTGCCCACCCACAACACACTCAAGAGCCAGTGGCCTTTCCAGCCCCAGAGATAAGTAATTCATTGTGATTATAGGCATGCCCCTTACCAAGGGCATCTGCCTATGCATTTGAAAAGGGACAATCAATGCTGAACCCTGAGGACTAGGTCTCTAACGGGAAGCACTCAATGATGGGGAGACGGGTTTTCTAACAGCTGTTACAAACCTCCTGTAACTCATGCACAGTGCTGGGTAAATCACATCCATTATTTCATTCAACCTTCATAACAATTCTGTAAAAGACACATTCCCAGCCTCATTTCTCAGAAAGGGAAACTGGGGCATGGAGGCAGGGAAAGGGCTTGCCCAAGGTCATCCCATGGTGGAGCAGTTCTGGCCCTTTTCAATACCCTATACCTGGATGGGAACAAAATGTCTGTCGCAGGGAGGTTGGGGACAGATGGGGAGACATGCTCCTCAGAGCCCCACCAGGCACAGACTCACAGAACCACTCCCTGACCCTGGCTGATCCTACATCTGTCAGATCCTTCTAGAGCCTGCCTCTCAACCCTACTTCCCCTGAGGCCACCCGATGCGAACAGCCAACTCACTGGAGAAGATCCTGATGCTGGGAAAGACTGAGGGCAAAAAGAGAAGAGGATGACAGAGGAGGAGATGGCTGGTTGGCATCACCGACTCACTGGACACGAATTTGAAAAATCTCCAGGAGATAGTGAAGGACAGGGAAGCCTGGCATGCTGCAGTCCATGGGGTTGCAAAGAGTTGGACACTACTGAGCAACTGAACACATTCTAGAGCCTGCCTTTCAACACCACTCCCTCTTTCCCTCCCCACCCTGCCCTCCCCTCTCCCTCCCTCTCCTCTCTCCTCTTTCACTTTGAGTAGTAATCAGCAAGGGGAGATTATCCACCTTTGCATTCATATCTCCCCACACAAGGCGCTGGTTTGGGGCCACCCCTAAGCAGTTTTTAAGAAAGCAATTCTAAGATGAATTGAGTGTACCTCCTTGCCTCAGATTTTAGCAATGAAGTCATTTCTCTGGAAAAATAATGATAATGAAAAATGACCTCCAATTATTCAAAGCCTATTTCTATGAATAATTCAGGAACAAAGGAGCGCCCTTACCTGCTTGCCACAGCACCCCTCCTCCAACCTCACCCCTTCCTCACTCCTGGGGTGCTTTTTTATTCTACCCCAAAGACTGTAACTCTCTGCACACTGAAGGGCTCAGAAATTTTGTCACCTGGAAAGAGATGCATGTGAGCTAAGTTGCTTCCATCATGTCTGACTCTTTACAACCCTGTAGATTATAACCTGCCAGGCTCCTCTCTCCATGGGATTCTCCAGGCAAGAAAACTTGAGTGGGTTGTCATGTCTTTGTCCAGGGGATCTTCCTGACCCAGGCTTTGAACCCATGTCTCCCATCCAAGTACTAACCAGGCCCAACCCTGCTTAGCTGGCGAGATCGGGCGTGTTCAGGGTGATATGGCTGTAGATGAACCCCTGTCTCTTACATCTCCTGCATTGGCAGGTGGGTTCTTTACCACTAGTGCCAACTTTCTTCCTTAGAAACAGAATCCGGACACTTATTCCCACAAACTGTCTCTAGGAGTAATGCCTATATGCCCTGCTCTCCTCAGGCAGCTGGGTTCTGACCACATGAAATGGAGCAGAAATATGTGAAAAGCTTACAAGGAATCTTCTTTTTCTCTCCTTCTTCCCATTTGCTGCCCATACACAGACGTGATGGCAGTTAAGGACCAAAGTCACTGCCACATTGGCAGGAGGGTCCCTGACCTCACTGACCTCTTGCTCTCCTCCTACCTGCTGGCCCTTCACACTGGCCAGACCCACCTGGAAGATGGAGGACTCCAGCTGGAGTGGTCCTTAGTGGTCAGCCTCTGCGACTCAAGTAAGAAACCTCCAATCAAGGCAGACACAATGTCAGAAGACCCCTCACCCATTTCTCCCTTAGGCAGAATACAAAGAGCTCTGGAACCCCCACTCTTTAAACCCACCTCAGCATTCCCTGCCAAAAACATTTGAGCCTGAAACCAATTTGTATCCAGGGGTGTACATGTGTTCCCCTTCCAGAACCCCCCTCCCACCTCCCTCCTGATTCCCTCTCTCTGGGTCATCCCGGTGCACCAGCCCTGAGCACCCTGGATCTAGCATCAAACCTGGGCTGGCGATTGATTTCACATATGATAATTTACATGTTTCAATGCCATTCTCCCATATCATCCCACCCTTGCCCTCTCCCATAGAGTCCAAAAGACTGTTCTATACATCTGCATCTCTTTTGCTGTCTCATATACAGGGTTATTGTTACCATCTTTCTAAAGTAGTTTTAAGTGCATCATTCAGGGGCATTAAGTACCTTGACATGGTTGTGCAACCATACCACTATCTATCACTAGAACTTTGTCATCACCCTAAACTGAACTCCATACCCATTAAACAATAAACCCTCCCTCCAGCTGCTGGTAACCACTATGCTACTTTCTGCTTCAACAAGCTTGATGACTCTAGGTACCTCATAAGTGGAATCATGAAATATTTGTCCTTTTGTGACTGGCTTATTTCCCTTAGCATAATGTCCTCAAGGTTCATACATCTGGTAGCATGTATCAGAATTTCTTTCTTGTTAGAGACATATTTCATTGCATGTATAACCATATCTTACTTGCGCATTCATTCATAGATGGACACAGGTTGTTCCCACATTTTGACTATTGTGAATAGTATTGCTATTAACATGGGTGTCTGATTTCCTGCTTTCAATTATTTTGGATATATACCCAGCAGTGGGATTCTGGGGCCCACGATAATTCTGTGTTTCATTTTTTGAGGAACCACCATATTGTTTTTCCACTATGACTGCCCCATTTTACATTTCTATCACTGCGGGCTTATTTTTCACCGCATTTTATGTGCCTATATGTTGTTTCCTCATCCAGACAATCAGTACCTTCCGTGTAAGAGCCCCACTTTCTCTTGCCTATAGTTGAAAGGTGAAAAGGATGCCTACAGCCAGCACTGAGAAAGGAAACTCAGGGTGAGGGAAGCAGTGAGAGAAAAGACATAGCAGTGTGAAAACGTCCTGTGTTTGGGGGGACCAGAGGGCACTCAGGGAGGCCAGTACTCAGAAGAGCAGCTGTGGGTTAGAAGTGGACGAGAAGCGTGGCCATCACAGTGCACAGTGAGAAAACCCTCAAGTCACGGACAAGCATGGAGACCCAACGAGGCTCCCTTACCTCCTGCGTCCCATCCCTTCTGCCGCTGGTAATGCAGCGAACTGGCTGGGAAACCCCATGACTGAATGATGGAAAATCCCACCTAAGTCAGACTTTGTTGGAGACCCACACTCTCGTGTGCACACACACATTATCTTATGCTGCAGAGTTGCTCACAGAAGTCAGCGATGGGAAACAACACCTTTTGTAACTCTGGGGGAAACGTGCTGCTCTTCAGAGAAGTTCAATTTCTTTCTTCCTCCCACAAAAGCTGTCATCATTCAGGCCTTAATAGCAACAGACTCGGTAAAGAGAGGAAGATGTTTGGGAAAATTTTTACACCTCCTCCACCTCCATTCAGTCTTACATTTGGGGAATAATCAACCACTTCAAGTCACTTTTCCATGTTTCATTCTTTCTAAAAGATTAAAAACAACTCACCTCAAAGCCTTCCATGCTTTTCAACCTCTATTTTAGGTTAGCAGTTGTGTTGAACAACTGTTGCTGAGGAATGGACTCCCCACCCAGAGCCCATGGGTGCCCAACGATAGGTATTTATGTGTCACTCAGCAGGTTGGCTGGGCCGTTCTGCTTCATGTCTTTCTCATTCTCATCCTGAGGTTGGGGTGAGTCAAGTGATGGTCACAGCATAAGAATGCAAGTAAGTTGCATGAGCACATCCCAAGCCTCTGCTTGCATCATTCCCCCTAGTATCCTGTTGGCCAAAGCAAGTCCAATGGCCAAGCCCAACACTGAAGAGCAGGGACATGTAATCCACCTTTGTGAGAGGGACTTCAAAGTGACACAGCATGGGGAATGGATATAGAGAGGGGTGATCCCCTCCCCATAATAAGGAAACTATGTGCTATTCACCAAGCTCCACATTTACTGAGTTTCTACCATATGCAAGGCACCATGCAATACCAAGTTGAATTCCACTCAGTCTTCCCTCCAGATATTTACAACCTAATAAAAAAAAAAAGAGGTAAGTCCATAAAGAGGCTAACACTGGAATGTGAAGCAAAGAGCTTGGGATGGCAGTGACATATTCTGTCTGTGAAAGTCGAGAAATACTTTGCAGAAGAGGGAATATCTTAGGTTTAAGAATGATTTTGATGGATTAAAAAAAGGACTCTTAGCTCTCTGGTCAAGAACAAGAAATCCAAGATCAAAGACAATGCCTGATGTGTTCTTTTATACAGTAAACTGCTTTCATAGTACTGGATACTAAGGGTGCAGGGGGTGTTGGGTTCCCAACTTGATCAGGCTGAAGAAAATTCTAGAAGTCACCTAATCTAAGACCTGTATCAGGACCCCCAAACTCTACTAAGCCCTGGGGACCCAAAAATGAACAAGACACTGTTCCCTGCCTTAAATATCAGGCAGTCTTTAACACTCTCAGAATAGATAAGAGATGTTTGCACATGTGTGCAGGTATGTGGCTTATGATTGTGGGAAATTAATGGAATCAGCTTGCAACACCAAAACCACATGAAACAAGGATAGCTCTAATGTGGCAGCTTCAAGGACAACAGAAATTTGCTGAGAGGCTTCAGGTCAAGGTCTACGCTTTGTACTTTTCCCTGGAAGAGGATCTGAATTCTCTGTCTGTAGGTGTCTGGAGTGGAATTTCTTGTGAAGCCCCTGAGCTCCAAAGAGCTTGGGTAAAACACGATTGTCTTCCCAAAACTTGGAAATTAGGAGCAAGATTGCCTCTTCAGATCCATCTGTTCTCAGTTACTTTGGGGAAACCAAAGCAGCATAGTAGACCCTTCTCTTGCTGATGATCCAAACTAACAAAGGCTCATGGTCATCTAGAGGTTAGTACAGCTAGGAATTTTCATTGTGAAGTCTAAGGATGGTGATGAGTAAGTCTGTAAGCACTCTGAAATGACCAGTAAAATGTGTGCTTTCATGACTAGAATTTTGGAGTAAGAATTCATAGCTTTCATCAGTCTATATCCTCAGTACAATTCTGACCACCTTCAAAAAAAGGCTAAATATTTGATCCACTCCATCCTTAATTATTCAACAAACACCAATGTTCACCATTCAGAGACCAGGTATCTAGCCCCGGGAATACAAGCAAGATAAGGTGCTATGCCAGCCTTTAGGAAGGACAATCCATATATCATCTTGCTCTTTCAATAAACCTATTAGACAGGTCAGCAAAACTTGAAATCCTTTCAAAATATGGGCCCATCTGGTCACCATATTCCTTGGGATTCCCCAAATCCTGCCCCCTCATCCACACTCCTCTGTCCCTGTCTCCCTCCCTTCCAGCTTTCAACAGACATTTAAGGAGCACCTCCTTTGTGCCTGGCTCTGGGGCTGTACCTTTTTTCCATTGCTGGAACCATTCAGTGGACTGAACCAATTTGAGGCAATTCATCTCAATGGTAAAAGAAAACAAAAAAATCTAATATGTCCCCTCTCCTTTCCTCCCTTCTGCCTGCCACCTTGCCCTGCTCCAGTCAGGGCAAGCTTTGTTTTCTCCTTGAAGAAGCCATAATGAAGACTCCCCTATGTTTACAGTTTATGGAAGAAGAACATTAGAGAATTGCCATGGTTACAGGCCCCGTTCTGCCTCCGTTTGAGGACCAGAGGAAGCTGGAGGAAAGCGCCAAGCAGCAGCTCCTGGTGCCGCCCAGCCTGGAATCATCATCAAAAAAAAAAAAAAAAATGTTTACATCAGAGGAGAAATTGCTCTTCAAATAGCAAAGGGAAAACGCCATGCTTGATGAGATTGTTACACAGAATCTTGGCTGGGTTGTTTCTCCCTCATTCCCCCTTCCCCCTGCCCCATTATTATTTAAGGTTATATTAAATCAGGCAAAGGGAACAGACGACAAAATGCAACTTAGTGTCAGCAGCTCTGGCAGGACGCCCAGGCTGGGGCTGGCCCCACATCTTATCCTCTTCATCTTCAGCCGCAGCAGCCGAGGCTGCCAGCATCAGCATCTCCCTGCAGACCCTGCAGGAGAACCAGACCAGAGCTCCCCACCCCCAACACACCTAACTCACCCCCGTCGGGGCTCAGGGACTCAAGCAGACCATCCTGATTCTGAAACAGAACCAAGGTAGGCTAGAACTAGGCAGCTAGCATCCTAACACAGCTCTGTTCCCTATTAACTGTGTGTCCTTGGGCAGGTGTCTTTGAGTCTCTGAACTATGATTTCCCTTCCTTTCAAATAGGGCATAAGTAACCATCCCAAAAGCAATGCAATGGAATGATGTTCTTAAGGGTAAGGTCCTCTCATGCCTTAGTTCTCTCACTCGAGGAACGGGAATGATGGCAGCACTCCGCCCATGGAGCTGTGAGGATAAACACGGCCTCGCTCAGAAGCGGGTGTCGCCATGAGGGTGTGCCATCATGGGCCCGTCACCCCTGTGGCTACAGCGCAGAGCACGTTGTTCTCAGTGGCTCTGTTCTTTCAAAAAGCCCAGAGATTGACGCATTTCTGCAATAAGGGGTGTTGTTTGGGTGGCCAGAGGGCAGGAGAGGCTGTTGACATTATAACAGAATGATTTTATACCCCTCTTTCTTCCTCCCTCTTCCCCACCTCAAGCCCTCCCCGCAAAGGAGCACAGGGTTATGGGATTACTGTGTGGCATCTGTGAGGGCTTACCCTGAGGGGACCTGTGGGCGAGCTGGGCTGGGGTAGGAGGTATGAGTGGCCCCTAGGATTGGAGCAAGTCTTCTCTGGTGTCAACCTGAGGGTAGGAAGCCTGGATTTCTTCAGTCCCAGCTCCTGAAGGCAGAGCTGTCTTGGGGAGGGGTTCTTGAAGAGGGAAAGCAGGAGCTGAGAGGTCCCAGTGGGGGAAGCCACAGCCGAAGGTGAGGAAACCAGATCCTGTTTGTTAATAACAAGGGACGCATTCACGAGTGTGCCCTGTCTGTGCTAAGCGAGCAGCAAGCCTGCCTTGTCTCACTGTGGCCAGAGGTACACGCCATCTGAGGCACACGCTGTGCTGTCCCCCGTGTGCCTGAGAAGAGCCTGCACGTCATAGCCTCCTGCCTGAGCTCATACAGCTTACACACAGACGAGCCCAGCTTTGACCCCGGATGGGCTGGGTCCCTCTGCCCAGTAGGGAAAGAGCTGGGGGTGGCATAGCAGTGCTGTGGGCATCAAACTCAAACCCTCTGCTGTTTTTCATCACTATTCAGTTCTCTTCATCTTGTTGACACCCCTGAAAACTTAGGAAGGTATTACTTGAAAATCTAGCCTTGCCTCAACTGTGCAGACTCCTGGAAGGAGAATTTGAGAGCCACAAGGTAGCTTCATGCCTGTGAGGTCAGGGGTCCCACCCCCACACAGAGATGCTTCACCCACAGGCGGCTCTGAAAGACCCAGACTTCAGTTCTTCCAACAGGAGGGACTCATTCACACAGGCCTGTGAGTGTATCAGTTGGTTTAACTCATCAGCTTAGGTAGAACTGTGCCATCCGGGAAGGTGTGCAGAGGAAGCCACCAGGAGCTGTCCTAAGTACTTGACAGGTATCCTAGCACTTTGTCCTTGCAGCTATCTGATGAGATAATACTGAACTTGTTCCCCTTGTATGGATGGAGAAGGAGCCTCAGCATGGTTCAGTTCTCCAAGTTTCTGAAGTGGAAAGTGACAGAACTCAGAGCTGCCCAGATCCAGACTCCAAATCTCATTCTCTGTGTCTAATGGGATCCTGTCCCCACCCCACAAAGCAGAAGGTGAAAAGAACTGTCATAAAAGCACAAGACCTGTCTAACCCCAGACCTAGTGGCTCTTGGGCATTAAGGCAAGTTCCTTGTCTTCAGAGAAGTCTGGCCTCACTGGAGGGACAGGACAGCTACCAACACTAGCTGAGAAGCACAGGGAGAAAGTTCACAGTGAGGGGTGGAGGCAAGTGTCAATGCCTATAGAAGAGAGATCCCTGAGGGCTTCTGGGAGGAGGTGAGCTGAGATGAGAGACTCTTCAGAGCAGAGAGGAGCCAACCCAAGCAAAGACAGAGAGATGGGGACATGTCTGGAAGGAGCAGAGGGAAGAGTGGAAAGACCAGCAGACCCTGAGTGGTGAGCTAGAGAAAGCCCCTGCAGTGGGCAGTCAGGAGTGGCAGGAGGTCTCAGAGCCAGTGTGTGACAGACTTCAGGGTCAAGAGTGACAGGGTGTGCTGAGCCCTTGACTCCCCACTTGTCCCAAGGAAGGGCTCTGGAAAGTGGGACAAAGTGACTTAGACAGGGAAACCCAAGTCATACCCCACCCATCCCCAAGCCCCCTCTCAGAAGGAAAAGCAATTTTCCGTCTTAATGTATCCTAGTCCCAAACCTGCTGACCTGTGAAAAACCCTTCCAAGTGATTTATTTGCCTCCTCTTGCTAAGACAACTGCCTCATTATTTTAAGTCATGAACACGGTAGAAGTACATGCTCCCTTCAGGGGTCAGATTGGGCTTCTGATGGGAACCTGAGAAGACCCAGGGAGGCCTCACTTGGCAGGGCTTTTACAGCACTCTGGGGCCACAGGGAAGTCCTCAGAGACCCCGGTTCACAAGGGATTTGCCCCAGGAGGTGTCAGACCAAGAGAAGGTCTGGGCTCATGCAAACAACCAGTGAAACAACCTCAGGAAGTCTCAGCTCATGTAAGGATGAAACCAGGACACCATGTCATGAAAGACATCCTAGAAGAGCTCTCCTGGAGTCTGCAGGGGACTCAGCTGGAATTGAAGACAGTCTTTTAACAGTCACTGCTTATTCTCAGCAATAGAAATAATAATAGCCCAAACACCCCCACCTCACCCCCATTTCCTCCTTTGCTGAAAAAGGCTGAGTGTTATAGACGGGTCATTGAATATTTTCGTATACCAACTGCACATACTGTTTTCAGAGTGGACGTGCTCTCTTCTCAATTACAGGGACAGTTTCTTCTGTAATTACAAGAATGGGACTATCTTTAATCTTCTTGTGAATCCCTTCTGGGATCTGGCACAGGGTGAAAACTCAAACAAGGGGTGTTTAACCGGCTGATTGTAGAGGCAGAAGGGGCCTTTGGGTGAGAAAACTCAACCTGCTGGACTGGCCAGATAAAGACTGCCTTCCTGTGCACTGAAACCATGGTCTGCCCCTTGCCCACACATACAGAGGATGGATGGGTGGAGGGAGGGAGGGATGGATGGATGAACGGATGGATGGATGGGTGGGTGGATGGATACAGATAAAATTACCTAATCCTGAGATTTCTCTGGCGCCTTAGTCCTTCAAACTAACCCTGAATCTTGACTTTCCTTCCTCCTCCACAATCTCAGTTATTCCAGCCAAGCTGTATCCAAAGGTTGGAGGGGCAGGTTGATTTGTTTTCTCACTTGCTTATGTTATGTGGTTTGGTCACTAAGTCATGTCCGGTTCTTGAGACCCTATGGACTGTAGCCCACCAGGCTCCTCTGTCCATAGGATTTTCCAGGCAAAAAATGCTAGAGTGGGTTGCCACTTCCTTCTCCAGGGGATCTTCCTGACCCAGGGATCAAACCCACGTCTCCTGCACTGCAGGCGGTGGCTGCAGTGACCGAGACACCAAAGTAAATCAAGTAAAAACAGCTAGTGTCACATCCCAAACATTAGGAGGCTGAAGCCATCAGCCTCCTAATTAATGCCATTGCCTGCAGGCCCTCAGCAACTTGTCCCTCTGAGCTCTCCCCCACAGGTCCTGCCAAGCCCAGTGCAGCCTGCTTTGAGTCCCAGCCAGTGACTTCCTGTCCTGCCCACCCTAGAGACACACAAGTTTCTAACAAGTTTTCTAACAATTTCAGTGTGGGGCAATCCACTGCCATCACATTCTCCAAAATGTGGTTACCAATGGCTTCCCCGGTGGCTCAGAGGTTAAAGCATTTGCCTGCAATGCGGGAGGCCTGGGTTCTCCCTGTGGAGACAGTCCATGGGGTTGCAAAGAATCGGACACGACTGAGCAACTTCACTTTCGCTTTGTGCCATGTCAGATAATGGGCTATGTCTGTGAGGGAATGCCAGGATGGCCCCTCTAGTGCAGGGGTCCCCAACCCCCAGGTCACAGACCAGTACCAGTCTGTGGCCTGTTAGGAACTGGGCCACACGACAGGAGGTGAGTGGCAGGCAAGCGAGCAAAATTTCATCTTTATTTACAGCTGTTCCCCATCACTTGCATCCCCTGGGTCCATGAAAAATTGTCTTCCATGAAATCTGTCCCTGGTGCCATAAAGGTGGGGGACAGCTGGTCTGGAGTTTCCTTCCCAAACCTTAAGTCTGCCCCACCCAAGTTTCATCCCTGATTTCTCAGCCCTCATCAGTCAACCCTCCTCCAACCTCTACATTCTTCGGTCTACTATGTGGGAAGGAGAAACTGTCTCTTCCCAGGAGGCTCATATTTCAATCTCAGTCCATCAGAGAAAGGCACCTTTTATTAGTTTCTCCCCAGAGGACATTCGACAAAACACCTGTCCAGTTCTCCTTGAAACTGTCAAGGTCATCAGAACAACAAAAGTCTGAGACGCTGTCACAACCAAGAGGCGCCAAAGCAGACATGAGGACTAAATGAGGCACCTTGGATGGAATCCTGAATCCGAAAAAGGATGTTAAGCAAAAAACTAAGGAAATCTGAATAAAGTATGGACTTCGGTTAATAATAAATATTGTTTCATTGCATAGGGCAAATATACTGTACATAATGTAAGACTTTAATAATAGGGGAAAGAGGGTGTGTAGTATTACTGTCTTTCTAATTTTTCTGTAAGTCTTAGAGTGTTCTAAAATTAAAAGTGTATTTTTAAAAATCTAATAGAAATACTTGGGTCCCAAACCCCATCCCACCCCCAAACAGCAGCACATACCTCTTGCAGGGCAGAACATATTCAGATATGTCTCACGCTGCCATGCAGGGAATGCCCCCAGCAAGTTCAAGTTTCTTAAGGAAAGGATCAAGTCTTTCTCTTTCTCTTCCTGCATGGATAGACTTATAACCCAGAGCCAGCACATTGTTTTTGTTCAGTCACCCAGTTGTGTCCGACTCTTTGCAACCCCATGGACTGCAGCACACCAGGCCTCCCCGTCCCTCACCACCTCCTGAAGTTTCGGTGATGGTGCTTAATAAATTACCTGATAATTGTTTAAAATATCTTACTACCTCAGAAAGCTTGGGAGGTAAAAGGGGATGGTGAATGCTGCCCGATTTTGCATTGAACTATAATAAGTATTTTCCACAAAGAACTCAAACGACTCTGATAAGTTAAATGAGGCAGATCACTGCAACTTCACAATTAGCTGACCCGCACAAATAAGACACTCATCATATTTAATACTCAGTGCATTGTGTTCCTAATGTGCCAAGTGTTGTTAAACGACCTCATTTAATCCTCACAACAATTCTAAGTAGCAGGTAGTTATAATTGTTAAAATCCCCAGTTTATAGATGAGGAGACTGGAGCCCTGTAAGATTGTAGGTCAAAGACATATGCTAGTAACTGCTGGAGTTTGATTTTAATCCAGGCAGAGCAGTCTGGCACCAAATCTACTCTGGGCCAGTGCATTCTCCTTGTGTTAACTATCTACAGGTCTGTGTTACTGATTTCAGTCTGTTTCTCAACAGGGTCTGTGGGTTCCATATTCAAAAGACTGCAGATTCTCAGTAAAGAGGTCAAAATAAACAGGCATGTCTTAAAGTCTGTCTCCAGACTGACAGAGACAGGGCTGCCCAGAGCTTCCAGAAGTGCATCTTCTCCCCAACAGATGGTCTGTCTTCTATCTGCCAGGATACTAGGTTCGGGTCCTGACTCTGCCATCTGGTGACCCTGGCCCCCCTCCACCTATTCCCCCAAAGCACCCTCAGTTTCCCCCCTGCACAGCGAGAGCATGAACTAACCCATCTCTCAGGTTCTGTCCAGCTGGAACACTCCAGGGCTCTTTAGGCACATAAATGGAGCCCCATGGAGCAATACTACCTGGGTCAGAACCTACGATGGGGGTACATGTGGATCTGTGTCTGGGGAGACAGCCCAGCCTTCATCTTTTCACTCCCAATAATCCCAGCTTAAGTCCTCAAAGCCCCACCTCCATCATCTCTGAGGCTCCAGGGTCCAGATCTAAGCCATGGGCTGGAGCTGATTTCAGGTCCCCCACAATCACCCGGAACAGGGACAGTCTAGTGTAGGAATTTATTTGAATAAAACAGATGAGAACAGATATCTTGAAGATCCTCCCTCAAGGACCCCTTTTATGGACCTCCACCCATTTCTGCCAGTGAGTACCTTGATTGTTGGGCTTAGAAATACAGGTAGCAGGTGCCAGCTGGAGCAGCACCTAATCCCTTCTGGACATTTCCTGCAGACACCTCCCCAGAGCCTCCTGCAGCTGCAGCTGGTGGTGGCTTCCCCATCAAGGAACGGAGTCAAGATAACCCAGCTCCCCATACAGACAGGCCAAGGGCCCTGCTTGCCTTCTAGCTGCATCTACTGCCTCTAGAAAAAGCCCAGAAACTCCTTCCCACGGACTCCTGAAACTTCAATATAGTTTTAAAGGGATGTGAACATGTAACTAGAGCATCAGGCTTGAGTTCAGGAGACGTCTAGACTCCAGCCCCAGCTTGGACCCTAACAAGATGTGGGGCTTTGGGCTTGTCAATCATCCTCGTTGGGACTCAATTTCCTCATAGACTGAATTAGTTTTAATCCCACAATTAACTATATAATTAATTGTATCCATATCCAAACTGCATACCCTGTAATGATGATTTAAGAACTCAGTTAGGTAGTAGACAACAGCCCTTTCTACTTAAAGAGAGCCGAACTTCATGCTAAATCCAGCCTCTTACTCAAATTGAAAACTAAGCATTTCAGGCGTAACAAATCACTGCCACCTCACCTACTGCAAACAGTACCCATTTGTTTGCTTTTAGCTCTGCAGGTCTGAAGGCCAGGCCCAGGTGGCCAGGTTTCTCTGCTCTGAGAAATACACTTTGCAGTCAAGGTGTCAGCCGTGAGGCATTCATTTTTGGGGTCTCTGAGAACAAATCCACTGTCAAATAGTTCCTTGAAGTTGTAGGATTCAAGTAGCATTTCAAATCTCTGACTTCCCCGGTCTCTGACTTCTAGACCCAGATTTAAAGGGCTTGTGTGCCTTAGGTCAAGCCTACACCTGACCATATCCCTATCTTAAACTCAACTGATTTGAGACTTTCCTAACATTTGCGAAGTCACTTCACAGGCAGAGTGAGATTAGTTCTTGAATAATTGGGGAAAGGCACATATATCCTAAGGGCCAGGAATTTAGAATTCTTCCTACACAGAGCTTCTGACTATTTCAAATAAAGCTGCTATGAGTATTTTGCAACCAACCAACAATAACAAAACCAAGCATTTTACATACATTCAAACCAGGTGGACCTGGGATAGATTCACTCTCGTGTCCTAAACCTCAGTCACAGACACGGTCAGTGAGGCTGAACCACCTCTCACGCTGCTGAACCAACAGGCAGAAAAGGAGGTTCAAGCATGGGTGGGCTGGGGTGATTGGGCCGGGGAAGGGGACTGATCCAAAGGGAGATTGGGTAGCTGCTCCATCATGGAACTAGAGAAATTATGCCCGGAACTCCAGACAATCACTAGGTACCTTGGGCCCTCTTCCAGTCAATAATCTTGGCTAATGGATTATTAATGGTTAAAGGCAGCAATCTAATAGACTTAGATCTCACAGGAATGAAGCTCACCTACCAGGAGAACTCAACACAGAAGGAGCCCACCCTGCCAACAGCAGGCCTTTCTGAACTTCTTTCCGTCTTCTCCTGAGGGAAGAATCTACCCCTGGCAATCTCACCCAGATGCTCTTTTTCGTTCTGTTTTAAATCACAGGGACATTGTACAACACAGACTTTTGAGACTGAACCACAGAACCTCCAGGTTGGCAGCCACTTCAAAAACAGTTCAGTTCGGCAGTGTCTAGAGCAGTCAAACCCGTGCCGTGCTGGTTGTCAGGAGCTGGGGGAGGAGGGGTGGGTTTTGTGAGATGAAGAGAGTTCTGGACATTGGTGTACAACAGGGTGGATAAATTGAATGCCTCTGAACTTTACAAAAGGCTAAAATGGTAAATGTTATGTTATGTGATTTGTTTAAATTGTGATCAAGTTTTAAAAATTTAATTAAAAATAACTCAAAATTTTGTAAAAAATACAGTTCAAGCCCTCATCACCACCATTGTTTAACCCCACTTGACAGCATCCTTTCTAAGAGGATTAATCCATCAACATCACTGACACTCCATTTAGGTGTGCTGTGTTATTGTTCAGTCACTCAGTTGTGTCTAACTCTTTGCAACCCCATGGACTGCAGCATGCCAGGCTTCCCTGTCCTTCACTATCTCCCAGAGTTTGCTCAAACTCATGTCCATTGAGGCAGTGAGGCCATCCAACCATTTCATCTGTCATCTCCTTCTTCTCCCACCTTCAATCTTTCCCAGCATCAGGGTCTTTTCAAATGAATCAGCTCTTTACATCAGATGGCCAAAGTATTGGAGCTTCAGCTTCAGTGTCAAGACTTCCAAAGTGTGCTGTGAACCAGTATACTGGGAGGGGGTACTGGGGGAGGGGGAGACTAGGCAGGAAGCAGGGGAATGGTTCTTGCTCTCCATAACTGTGCACTGGGGAAACAGTAGGGGCTCATATTTTAAACGCACTCACATAGACTCTGGGCCAGTCCTCACCCCTCCCCTGCTCTGTCCTCCATAACAGAAGACTTGGGGGAAGCTTCCCCAGGCTCCTGTGTCAACTGGCTTCCAACTGGGTTGGCCCAAAGGGAAACATTAGTGGGAGACTGGAGGGTGGGAGGAAGGAAGAAGACAGAGCTTGATCCTCCAGCATGATCAGGCATGTGTGTGGCCGAGGGGGCAACTACATCTTGTGGTTGCTAATCTCTGGGTTGCCTCACCATCCCTTTTAGCTTCAGACTTCTCCATCACATTACACTGTCCAGCGTTGTAAAAACTCACAGCATCTGTTTTCCTTGTTGGACCCTATCTCCTGACACCTGCTCCCCTGGTTATGTCAGCATCTCAGGCCTGGGAGGCAAAGCACCTCTGGTCGATTGCTGTTTGTGCAGTTCATCAGTGGACCTGTGCTCCAGAGGAGGGACCAACAGACCCCAAATGGCTAAGGAAGGAGTCCAAGGGTCTTGTGATCTGGGGACCTGAACTACCAGTCTAAGAGCTCCCCACCTGTAGCTCAGACTCTGCCACTGCTATGGCACCTACCATCCTCCCAATGACCAGATGTGCTCAGGGACCACTGAGAGCTGTGAGCAGTGGTGTGCTTGGTGGAAGAGGAGTCTGGAGCATCAGGAAGCCAACCATCCCTCCCCACTCCCCTCAGGAGAACATGTAAAGCCCCACCAGGTGTTCAGAGGGGTCTGCAGAGCAGTACTGGGGGGCAGGGGTCATTCCCTTCTAATCAAGAGTGATGTTGTTCATAGGCCTGCACTGTCCACAACAAAAGCGACATATGGCTTTTTCTCATTTACGTGAATAAAGATTAAACAAAGTTGAAAATGGCTCCTCAGTTGCACAAGGCCTCTATTTCAAGTGCTCACCTTGCGGCCAGTGGCTGCACGCTGGACACCAGGGATGCCGGGCATTCCCACCCATGGGGCAGTGCTATCGGCAGACAAAGCTGCCCTTGTCAGCAGAGAGAGGAGTGGAACTCGCATAATACAGATTAACCGATTGCAAGTTAACCACCCAGCACTCTCTCAGTTATGTGTTTGACCAAGGGATGATGGCATTTTTGTGCAGAAAGGGCTAGTCTAGCTGGGGGCTCAGGCAGAGTGAAAGAGGCAGAGAGATTATTTTCTAATGCTTCTTCCAAAAATGCATGCATTAAGTGTTGATGGGATTCATGTAAGTACCAAATCCACTAGAGCGAAGAGACATTTAGAAATGGAAAAGAAAGAGATTTGCTTAAATGCGAAAGCAAAGAAACAACATGTTTATTCTTTATTTGGCTCTTTTAAAAGAAAAGAAACAAAGGAGCTGCCGCTAAAACGTATGTAACTACAGCGCAAGCTTAGCAGGCCAGGAGATACTGGCAGAGGGCGAAGGAGATATGATATTTAACCTGTCTGTTCTGACAAGAAAATTAAAGACAATTGAGCACAGCATTAAGCCTAGAGAAACAGAGAAAGTTCTTCTGCATCATACCTTCTCTCACTGAAACTCTGAGCTAGAAGGAAATGGTTCTGTTTCCAGCTCATCCAAAATCCACATGCTGCAAAGCCAATAAATAAATAAATTTTTGTTAAAAAGATTACAAAAAACAGAAAATTAACATGTGATACAGTATTATCCACATTCATTGTTTTACTACTATTCATTGGAATGACTGATGCTAAAGCTGAAGCTTCAATACTTTTTGGCCACCTGATGCAAACAGCTAATTCACTGAAAAAGATCCTGATGTTGGAAAAGACTGAAGACAGGAGGAGAAGGGAACAACAGAGGATGAGATTGTTGGATGGCATCACTGACTTGATAGACATTAGTTTGAGCAAACTCTGGGAGGTGGTGAAAGATAAGGAAACCTGGCATGCTGTAGTACATGGGGTCACAAAGAGTCAGACACGACTGAGCTACTGAACAACAGTATTAACTAAAATACAGATTTTGCTCAAATTTCACAAAATTTTATGTGTGTCAGTTATTTGTTTTCATACCTTATTCAAGAGTCTGCATTGTATTTAGCTGCTTTGAGCAGCTTCAGCTGCATACAACAAATTCTGGTAGATCCTCAGTTCATTTTCATCCCATATGGCTTCCTAGATACACCCATCATTTAAAAGTGGACATTTAGCTTCCAAATACATGGGGCTTTTTAAGTATCTTTGATATTACTTTCTCATTTAATGTTTTTTTCTCTGCAATCACCCTCTATGTTTTTTCAGTCTTCTTACTTTATTGAGGCTTTCAATGGCTAAGTCAAAGAAATCTCTTGGTAAACATCACATTGCACTTGAAAATATCTGGGCTATTTTCAAATATCTTTTGATACTGATTTCTAACATAATTCCATGGTGATAAGAGAACAGATTCTGTATGATTTCAATACCTTTAGACCATGAAATTTTTGCACCTTGTTTTATGTCCCTGGATTGGTTCCATTGTCTCCTAGTTTATAGTCTATGGGAACTTGAATAGAATTTGCATCCTGCGGTTGTGTGAAAATTGTATGAATCTTAATTATATGAATTATTAAAAATAAAAGAATGAGATCAATCTATAAATACTGACTTGGAAGGATGTCCATACTATCTAGATAAGAAAAAAGAAAAGCAAGTTACAAATTCTATACTAACTAGGGTGGGAAGGGCGGGAGGTGTCCAGGAGGCCAGAAGGATAGAGGCAGTCATTTGTAAATCCTTAGAAAATAGACACCTTCCTTATAAGCCAAAAGTGTCAGAATGCTACAGGGACGTTGACTTGATCTGGAGTGAAAAGGCCTCCTTCCCTACTTGTGAAAGTGGGTCTCATTCACAATTTCCTGGGCCCTACCTGCTGGTTCAGTAGACCCTGGGATGGGGCCCAATAACTTTCATAGGTGGTGCTGATGCTGCTGTTGGGTGCCACACTATGAGAACTACTTCTCTAGATAGAAGTTCCACACCGGGCAGCCCAAGAGAGGGTCATGTTCCCCACTGCCCACTCAGGGCAGTCTAAATGAGCGGAATGCGATGTACTGGTTGGGTTCCCTTTATCTTTACTAAATTTATTAAGATAAGTGAACGAAATGGAATTAGTCAAGCAGACCAAAGAATTCAAAGTTAGAGGGAGGATTCATTCATTTGTTCTTATATAATGTGCCATATGCAAGACAATGCTTGGTACTGAGAGTGATGCAAAGTATTGAATAGTTAGATAGACGTCCCCCCTCCAGGAGGTTTACCAGAAGAAATATGTTACACACAGTTCTCTTGTACAATGAGTAGGATGGATGAAATGAGGGAAGCCCTGTCACAGTGTTGTGGATTTCAGACAAGAATCACCTGGGTCTGTGTCCCTGCTCTGCTCACCACACCACCCTTGTCAGATGAGTAAGGGACCATGCAGTCTCTGGTGGAGTGCCACGTTCGGAGATGGAAAATTTTTTCCCATTATTTGATGAGTTCAAGCAAGAGTATCTCTTCCCAGGTTAGGGTTTTTTTAAATGTTACATCAAAATATTATTTATCTTGATTGCTGAGGTTCTGCTGCCCTTCCTGCTTAAAATTTGCACCCAAGGTACAAACCTGACTCTCCTTACTCTAATCCTGGCCTTGGTTGTAAGACTGGCACTGGGATGCCCATCTTCCCTCTGAGGCTCAGAGACGTGGAGTGATTTGCCCTAGATCACACAGTAAGTGCAGAAACACGACTCAAACACAGGACTTTTGACTCCCACATCTATGACTCTTTCCACTAAGTCCTATTTCCCCAGATTCACACCCTCTAGTACCCATTCATGTGATTCCTTCAGGCAGGTTGGCAGAACCTTCTCCCCCACCATGAAAGCCTCCCACCATGCATGCAAGAAACTCCACCGCCCTTTGTCTGCCAACACCCTCAGTCCACACCGGAGAGCCTTTCTTTTGTCTATTGGGTGTCCAGTTGGAAAATGAAAATTCACCTATCGAATCAGAACCAACAACTCGTCAAACCAAGAAAGAGTCATCACTAACATTAATTTACCATGGACCGGGCACTCTACCCACATCATCTCATTCAATCTGTATGTCAAATCTAGGGAGTAAGGTACTGCTAGCCTTTCCATTTCGAGAAATGCCCAGTACAGAAAGCTATGTCTGTCCAAAGTGACAAAGGCAGTAAAGAGGAGAGACAGGATTCCAACTTGGACAGCCGGCTCCCAGAGGCTGGATCCTGCCCCGTTGCATCACCCATCCGAGGAGGCAGGAAGGTCCTGTGTTCCAGCAGGTCCCCACAGTGTTTCTAATCACTTCTTTCAGCCAGTGACTGATTGCACACCTACTATGTGTGGGTGCCAAATGAGATTTAAAGGTTATGAGATTCCAGCCCAGCAGGATTTTCAGGCACCAGAGAGCCTGGTCTTTCATGGATAACACCCAGGTCATTTTTCTTTCAAAGAAAAAATAATGACACATTTTTAGCAAGAAAGAAGATGCCAGAGGGTAATTCCTTTGCAAATTACTGTAAGTTATAAATGGATCAATGATTTTTCTCCGAAGTTGGAGTCAACGGTAATTAGCAATATGCAAATCCCACCCAGAGCCCTTTGCAGCCCACAAAGAAGTGGGAGGCACCCTTAGCAGCCACTGATTTTCATTGCAAGGAGCCCCAGGGGAGGCTCACCAAATGGGATTTGCAGGCTGAAAAATAAAGTGGGGTGGATGGGGGCAGAGGAAGCCTGTCCCTGCTGGAGCTGGGGGACCAGGAGCTCTTCAGAACACTTCCAGCAGAAGCCCTGCCTCTGCGCCCAGCTCAGCCTGAGTGAGGACAGCAAAGGAGGAGATGCTTCAGGTGCCAATTTCCTTCCACACAGCACAGTGAGATGGGAGGAGAGCAGGAAAATGGTCAAGGTTTAATTTCTAAATGAAACCAAAATGTCCGTTACCTAAAGGAAGAAGTCAGCTTGGGATGTGAAGAATGAGCACTGGATGAGGACTTCGAAAACCTGGGTACCACTCCAAGCTGGCCTTGAGCCCTTGAGTTAGTCACCTTGCCTCTTAGGTACTCAAGTCTTCATTCATAGACAGAGTGGATTGCACGAAGTATTCTCTAGTGCACGAAGTTCTTGGATTCCATCCCAGGACCAACTGAACCAGGAGGTAGAGCCCAGGAAATCGCTAGTGAGACTTTCATGAGTAGGGAAGCAGGCCTTTTCTTTACACATTAGGACAACACCCCCGTAGCCTTCTAACACTTTTGTTCCCACCTCCAAGAGCTCTTGATTTGCCGAGAGTAAAGGATGGGCCACCAGACCATCTCAAAGATGTACACTAAGCACCCCAGTACCCATGAGAGCAGGTTCATCTCAAGGAATTTGGGGAAGGCTTCTTGGAGAAGGTGACACTTGAGCTGGAGTTCAAAAAATGATTCTCTATGTCATATCCAAGCATTTCACTTGTAACTCCATCTGTGGCCATGGAAGTTTAAAGCAGTGCTTCTTGAGCCTTTATGAACATGTGAATTATTGGGCCAGGGGGTGGGGGGTAACTATCTATAAAATGTGCAGTCCTAGGGCCTATCTCCCACAGATTCTGATCAATCCATCTGAAATTGGAACTGAGAATTTGCATTTTTAACAAGCTCACCAGGGATTCTGGGGCAGCTGGTCTGTGGATCACATTCAGAGAAAGAACTGGTTCAATCCTTTTTTGATTCTATCTGTACTATTACGAAAAAAAAAAAAAGCCCTAAGAGCTGTTTTCAGACACTCAACAAGACAGTTGACATTTGAAAACAATTCCCGAACCTTCCACAGAGGTCTCTCCTCGCAAGAAGCAGAGCAACAGCTGCTGCCAAAGCGCTGGTGCCTCCGAAAGAACGCAGAGAACTTCTTCAGAGCTGACGCCCCATACTCCATTCATCCCCTGCCAAGGGCCAGTGGCTCAGCCTCTGTTCTAGAAGCACACAGGAAGCCAGCTGGGAGGTTGTCCCCAGGCTGTTCCCTCAGTCCTATTCTCCTGGTGCCTCCCGGCTGACTCATGACTGGCTCCATGACTGTGAAGCACCTCATTTTCCTCCCTCCAGTTCCTTCCATCTCTTTTCCCATCCCTGTCAATAAAGGGGGTCTTCACGCAGCTCCATCTGGGGAGCAGGATGTTCATCCCTCAGACCTTTGCCTCAGTCCAAAGCTCACTTCTTCAGAGAGGGCTGCCCCTGCCAGCCCACCTACCATCCCCACGTGCACCTCATCTGTGGGACCCCCCACTGTCTCATCTAGGTCTCTGAGACAGCCCTTTAAATGATGGTTCCCAGTCCACCATGCTTCCAGGTACCTGTACCTTCTACAGTCATATTCCCTTGAATCTAGCCTGGTCCTCTGACTTGTTTTAACCAAAGAAAGTGGCAGAGGTGATGCTGTGCCTTAAGAGGGCCTGACAGCTTCCGCTTTCTGTGCTCATGGTAGGCTGGAGGCCCTGTGTAAGAAATCCAGGCCTGCTCCTAGGTATCCCAAGTAGAGAAGCCACAGGCAGAGGGAGATGGCCTGAAGCCACATAGTGAGGGGGCGAGCGGGCAGCTGATCTAGCTAATGCCAGACATAGCCAACCTGTCAACCAAATGCAGTCACACAGGGACCATCAGCAAGCTAAGCAGAAGAGCCCCCCTGCCAAGTTCAGCCCTGATAGGCCTTCCCTAGTGGCTCAGACAGTAAAGAATTTGCCTGCAATGCAAAAGACCCAGGTCTGATCCTTGGGTCGGGAAGATCCCCTAGAAAGGGAATAGCTACCCATTCCAATGCTCTTGTCTGGAGGATTCCATGGACAGAGGAGCCTGACGGGCTACAGGGGGTCTCAAAGAGTCAGACATGACTGAGCAACTAACACTTTCACCTTGAATAAGCATTGCTCTAAACCAGAGTCTTAGGATGGCACATCACACAGCAATAGACGCATGATACCATATCTGTCTGTCTCACTATTTTCATACCATCTATCACAAATAAACAAGTCTCTGTCTGCCTCTAGAAGGCAAGTTCCATGAGGGGAGGATCTGTCTATGTACTGTGTCCCTACCCCATAGAACCTTACCCAGCCTAAAGCAGATGCCCCTGAGTGTTGGTGGGTGAGTTCATCCCTGCTCGTCTGAACCTCAGGTTGGACCAGGAGAAAATGGAAGACAGTAGTCCAATGACCCATAGCCTTGCTGCCAGAGCCAGAGTCAGAAAGACACGTTGATTTTCCGTTATCAAATGTCATGCTAATCAAAGCAAACTTTAAAGGAATAAGAAAAACAGCTATTGAGGACTTTACGCTTGCTCAGAGGCACCGCAAACAGCTGGCTTACAAGCGGCGAGTGCAGTGGTTCCCTGGGGTCATGGGAAGCAGCAGCCGAGACCAAATGGCACCAATTTTTGCAGGTCCAGAGCCCAGCTGGCCTCCTGTGCCCCCCTCACCCTGCCCCAAGTGATGACACTTCCCCACCTTCTGCAGAGCACAGCCAGCTGCTGACGCCAAAGGAAGCCAAGGCTTCCCTCTGGAGTGGGCCAGCCGGCTAAATGCGGGACAAGGGAAATTGTGTGCAAAGATGCTTCCTGGCTGTTTTTTGCAAACACAGCCCCCTGACACTAAGCCTTTTGCTCCCATCTGCAAACTCTGCCCTCTTTGCCCTTTGTATTTGCAAAGGCCTGAGATCCTTTCTCTCTAGGTAGCAGTTGCTTGCTAGAAATGCAAGGAGCTGTAAAACAGTACCCTTCCTAGAACCCCCAGAGTCTCCAGATCTGCTGGCACTGGGATTTTTGAGGGGATGTAGTCAACCCTCTTATCTTTAGCCTTGCTAAGTTTCCTTGTCTTCTCTTGGGTGAGGGTTCTCTCTACACTCTTGTGAGGGTTCAATTAGACAGTGCATCTGAAGCAGCAGTTCTCACACATCAGAACCATTTGAAGGACTGGTTCAAATATAGGTTTCCAGGTTTCATGCCAGTGTTTCAACAGGTCAGGCATGAGGCCCAAGAACTTGCACTGGCAGCAGTTTCCTAGGTGACAGTCATGCTGCTGGGCCAGGGACCCCACTCTGAGAACCAGTGACTGAACAGAGTAGATATATACAAATATGAACATCTGTATCCACACACGTATACTCAAGGAGCTCTGATTTTTCTAGAATTATCCCTCTTAAATTATCCCATCCTACAGCTCTCCAGGGGCTTTCAAGAAGACAGCCCTGCAGCAAAGTGGTTGTAAAGGAGAGAGAGGAGAGGATAAATATTTCACAGCCTCACAAGTTGACGTTCCTTATGTGTCCAGAAAGAAACCAAGGAGCGTCTAGAGAGAAGAGAGAGGAATCATAGCCTTGGATCCCTTGCCCAGGAAGGGATTACTCACTAGTCAAGGGGGAGTGTTAGGTGGAAGGGGGCCCTTAGGGCGGGTGAGGGGGGGTTGTCAGTGGATGGACTGAACATTCTCAGACTTTAAGATCCACGGGCCTCCTGTATCAGAATCACAGGAACTCGGGCTCACAGATCTCCTCTAGACCTGCAGGGTCAGAATCTATGAAGGGGAGGTCTAGGAGTCTATGTAAATATCATCCAAAGTCAGCTTGCTATATACTTGAGACATGCCCTAGGGTATCTCAAATCCAGTAAAAATCGTAAAAGGCTGGGGAAGGGGGAAACCAACGGTTAGCGTGTCAAAGGTACAGAGCTACAGCTGGGGAGGGTGAAAGACTTCTGGAGATGGTGATGGTAATGACTGCAGAACAATGTGAATGTACTCAAAATCACAGAGCTGCACACTTCATAATGGTTAAAACTGTAAGTTGGTGTCAGGTTAATTTCACCACAATAAATATAAAAACCTACTAAGGAGATTCAGAAAATCGAAGAGATAAGCTTCATTACACATGGCCTTGACTAAGCTGTCATAATGTATCGGATGAAGTTCAGAAAGGCAAAAGAAATCATGCTTTGAGGTACCCCCGCCCAGCTGAGTGCCTGGTCTCGTTCAAACAATAGACACTTCTGAATGAAGCCAAAGTATCTTCAGGGTAAATAGGGGGCAATATTCCTGGTGAATATACAACTCCCTTTGCTCCTCTTCTTCAGCCCCCAGGCAATATTCAGATCTATGATAGGGGCTTTCTCAAGCGCTGCTCCCCACCCACCCCAGGAGGCAATGTTCCTTGTAGGTGCAGGAGGCTGGAGAGGCCCTCTGCTGTAAATAGCCATGACAGCACTCCACGACAGGTCTCGTCCCCACAGCAAATCCACATCACCGAACCTCAGCGCCTGGCCAGCACAGAAAGTTCTAAACCTGCAAGACTGAGGATGAGAACAACCCCCTAGAGGATCACAAATTCTAAGGAGGCCCAGCCTGGGTTGTAAGTTGTCTACTCCCTCCACCATCTTCCCCACATCACATGCTTATAATGAAACATAAGCAAGACCTAGGAAATTGCTCATTGTGCTCAGGAACGAAAGAAGCATTATTTGCTTATGTTTTCCAAGTTCATCACAGGGATCCGTCAAGTCCCGCTTTAATCTCGCCTCCTCAGCAAAATCGTGGCTGAATTCTCCAAACTGTACTCATCTCCCCCTCTTCTTCTTCTAAACAAACCAGAATCAAGGGCGTGGCATTTATTATACACGGCCTTGTGTCTTTTCCTAGCATGATTAGCTTGAGAGGGAACAAAATGTAAGAGGTTTGTAGCTAGAGAGATTTAGGCTTGAGGCTATTCCTGCCACTCCCTGACTGTCTAATTTTGATGCTGAGACTCAGAATCTGCATCTGTGCTTAGAATTTAGGGAGTTCAGTCCAGATAAAGAACTAAGAAGGTGAAATAATAGTTGTAAGAGTGCCTAGCACTGCAGAGCCCACAACAGAAACTCTCTAAACACCATTAAGCTTCCAGAAGGTGAGGGAAACACAGTCTCCTCCCTTTCCCCCAGACTCATGGTTCTTAACCCTGTCTACATATCAGCAGAGTCTGGTGGGTAACCTTGGATGCTCAGAGACCCTGGGATGGAGCAAGAGTCTAATCTTTTAGAGCTCCCCTAGCCACTTCCTTAGAGCAAACAGCACACTACTGAGTTCAACAAATGTTCAAGAAGGACTTAATCAATTGATTGATATGCAGTGTGCGTGATCAACATGATTGACAAGAAGAGACTATTCCTAGCAGCCATTGTTACTGTTAGGTTCCATTTTAACAGTGAGAAAGCCCCACAGAATATTAGACATCTTCAGATAAGCATTAACTGAGCTGCCTAACACTTGCTTTTAAGACCAAGGATCCCAACCATATTTTTGTTAATTATTCACATTTGACAGCAGTGTCTCTTCACTTACAGAGACACCTTATAAGGAAAATAACCATCTACTTTGAGACATACTTTGTTTGCTACAGCAGTGAAAAATAAAGGGGTCATGGAGGGACTTTGGGAGGAAGAGCTGAGAAGCCCAGTGGCTCTCTATAAACAGAGAGCTGGATGGTTACTGAATTGACCTCAGAGTCACGTAATTAGAGTACAGGGGTGGAAATCTCATTAACTACAAAAATCAGTAGTGGAGAAAGGAAAAAAAAAAAGGGAAGGGTAAAGATAGAGGTATCGAGCTGCCAAGAGAAGGCTGCTCAGAAGGAGGTGGGCACTGCCACTGGAGTCAGTTCTGGGAGTGTCTGCAGGAGTTTGAGAGACATGACAGAAGACCCAAGAGCTGGCTGGCCCCAGTCCACCTGGGGGTTCCATGAGAATAGATAGGAGGTTGAAAATGCTCAGGGCATTTAAATGGCCACCAACTCTGTCTTCCAAAACCTAGGCTCAGGGTTAAGTGACAGCCCCACTTCAGGCACAGAGGTGTGCAGAGGTGACCCTGACCACACATGGATGTAAAGAGTCCTCTGTGATCTGAGAGTAGCCATTGGGGGAGCTGAGAATGAAGTCAAGGACCCAAGTGAGCCCAGTCCCCCACTGGCTAACTCCACCTGATACTTGGTCCCCAAACCCCAGGTCCCTCCTGGACACTACAGGCCTGACCCTACCTTTAACCCAGGTAGATAAGTGCTAACTCATACCATGACTCAGGACCTCAGGAGGAATTTGTTCCCTTTGACTAGATTCATCCTGTTAACACATGCTGTGAGTCAGTGAACAGGGATGGACAGTCACAGAGGACAACATGTGATGAATGAATGAATGGTGAATGTTAATAACAGCAATAAAAAATAGCATTTATTAAACCAATGTAATATGTCAGCATGCAAGATTGCTAAGTCACTTCAGTCATATCCAACTGTTTGTGATCCCACGGACTGCAGCCCACCAGGCTCCTCTGTCCAGGGAATTTTCTGGGCAAGAATATTGGAGTGAGTCACCAATTTCTTTTCCAAGGGATCTTACCAACCCAGGGATCAAACCCACATCTCTTATATCTCCTACATTTACCAGTAGTTAGTTACCAGTGGTGTCACCTTGGAAGATCTGTAACATGCAAGTTCTGTTCAGTTCAGTTCAGTTGCTCAGTCATGTCTGACTCTTTGTGACCCCATGAATCCAACTCCCGGAGTCCACCCAAACCCATGTCTGTCGAGTTGGTGATGTCATCCAACCATCTCATCTTCTGCCGGCCCCTTCTCCTCTTGCCTTCAATCTTTCCCAGCATCAGGGTCTTTTCCAAGGAGTCAGCTCTTCACATCAGGTGTCCAAAGTATTGGAGTTTGAGCTTCAACATCAGTCCTTCCAATGAACACCCAGGACTGATCTCCTTTAGGATAGACTGGTTGGATCTCCTTGCAGTCCAAGGGACTCTCAAGAGTCTTCTCCAACATTACAGCTCAAAAGCATCAATTCTTCAGCGCTCAGCTTTCTTCATAGTCCAACTCTCACATCTGTACATGACCACTGGAAAAACCATAGCCTTGATGAGACAGACCTTTGTTGGCAAAGTAATGTCTCTGCTTTTTAATATGCTGTCTAGGTTGGTCATTACTTTCCTTCCAAGGAGTAAGCATCTCTTAATTTCATAACTGCAATCACCATCTGCAGTGATTTTGGAGCCCAGAAAAGTAAAGTCAACCACTGTTTCCCCATCTATTTGCCATGAAGTGATGGGACCAGATGCCATGATCTTAATTTTCTGAATGTTGAGCTTTAAGCCAACTTTTGCACTCTCCTCTTTCACTTTCATCAAGAGGCTCATTAGTTCCTCTTCACTTTCTGCCATAAAGGTGGTGTCAGCTGCATATCTGAGGTTATTGATATTTCTTCCAGCAATCTTGATTCCAGCTTGTGCTTCCTCCAGC
The DNA here is from genome assembly GCA_007570785.1 of Antilocapra americana. Classification (NCBI taxonomy): domain Eukaryota; kingdom Metazoa; phylum Chordata; class Mammalia; order Artiodactyla; family Antilocapridae; genus Antilocapra; species Antilocapra americana. The sequence continues at coordinate 2,626,011 of ML664183.1, forward strand.
CCAGCGTTTCTCATGATGTACTCTGCATACAAGTTAAATAAGCAGGTTGACAATATACAGCCTTGACATACTCCTTTCCCTATTTGGAACCAGTCTGTTGTTCCATGTCTAGTTCTAAACTGTTGCTTCCTGACCTGCATACAGGTTTCTCAAGAGGTAGGTCAGGTGGTCTGGTATGCCCATCTCTTGAAGAATTTTCCACAGTTTATTGTGATCCACACAGTCAAAGGCTTTGGCATAGTCAAAAAAGAAGAAATAGATGTTTTCCTGGAACTCTTTTGCTTTTTCGATGATCCAGAGGATGTAGGCAATTTGATCTCTGGTTCCTCTGCCTTTTCTAAAACCAGCTTGAACATCTGGAAGTTCACGGTTCACGTATTGCTGAAGCCTGGCTTGGAGAATGTTGAGCATTACTTTACTAGCGTGTGATGCCAGACACTGTGTTCAATGCAGTATATTATCATTGTGTTCTTAACCCATGAAGAAGATATTGGGTTGGCCCAAAAATTCATTCAGGTTTTTCCATAGCAGCTTACAGAAAAACTCGAATGAACTTTTTGGTCAGCCCAATACTACAATTCCAGTTTTACACATCAGGAGCCTGAAGTTCAGATTTTATAGCCAAGCAAGGAATCAGTGGATAGGAAATTTAAGTCCTCATCTGCCTGCCTCAGCATTTGAAGAGCTCAAAGCCTAACTGAGCAGAGTAACTGTACTTCTGAAAAAATCAGAACCCTGCAGACATCCAGCTTTGGAGTAGAGGAGGGAGAGAACAGGGGAGAAGATGCCAGGGGTGCCCAGCAGTAGGGCAAGGCAGGGGCCTGAGAGACTGATGGCTTTCTGCTCAGAAGAACCCATCCATATTTGGCCAGCAGTTGCTTTTTTTTTTTAACCTTTGACTTTTACTGCCTTTAGATGTGGAATGTGTACTGTTCTCTAATGTCTTATCACAGTCTGACTCACACAACAGTTCTCTCTGTAGCTTGGATTTTGGGCCTCTAAAGGAGAGCCCCCTCCATGGGGGAGATTTTTAAACTACAAAGTCAAAGCACTCAGTAGCTGCAATTATATGTGTGTGTATGTATGGTATGTATTTACGTGTGTACATGTATGTTAGAATACACACAAATATGTATGTATATATACATATATTAGGCTTCCTTGGTAGCTCAGCTGGTAAAGAATCCACCTGAAATGCGGGAGACCCCAGTTTGATTCCTGGGTTGGGAAGATCCCCTGGAGAAGGGATAGGCTACCCACTCCAGTATTCTTGGGCTTCCCTAGTGGTTCAGCTGGTAAAGAATCTACCTGCAATGTGGGAGACCTGGGTTCAACCCCTGGGTTGGGAAGATCCCCTGGAGGACGGCATGGCAACCTACCTCAGTATTCTTGCCTGGAGAAACCCCATGGACAGAAGATAGCATGCACAGCCTGGTGGGCTACAGTCCATGGGGTTGCAAAAAGTCAGACATGACTGAGGGACTAGGCACAGCACAGCACATATAAACATATACATATATATGTATAAAGCAAATAGCTCTACACACACATGTATATAACAAATAGCTACTTATATATTTGCTTAGGTGCATAGATAGACAGGGCTTCCCAGGTGGCACTAGTGGTAAAGAACCCACCTGCCAATGCAGGAGACATAAGAGACGCAGATTTGATCCCTGGTTCAGGAAGATCCTCTGAAGGAGTGCACGACAACCCACTCCAGTATTCTTGCCTGGAGAATCCCATGGGCAGAGGAGTCTGTCAGCTGTCCTTGGTGTTGCAAAGAGTCAGATACAACTGAAGCAACTTAGCATTCATGCATGTAGATAGACAGGGGCTTCCCTGGTGGCTCAGCAGTAAAGAATCCACCTGCTAATGCAGGAGACATAGGCGATGCGGGTTCGACCCCTGGGTCAGGAGGATCCCTGGAGAAGGCAATGACAACCCGCTCCAGTATTCTTGCCTGGAGAATCCCATGGACAGAGGAGCCTGGCGGGCTACGGTCCACAGGGTCTCGCAAAGAGTCAGACACAACTGAGGACACGTGCACCACAGAAACACTGAGAAAACTTCCTAAAGGAAGAAGGAGATAAGGCAAAACAACCCCATGTCAAGTCCTCAAGGTGAGAGCTGAGGCCTGATTCTGCTGAATGTAGAATCTGTCACTGGGCCCTGTGCTTGCCCAGCCCTGTGTTGCGTCCTCTGGGCCTATTAGCTAATTTATATCTGCTAACATTACAAGCATCACTACATACACTGAGTTCTGCATGCATTATCTCATTCAGCCTTTCAACAACCCCAAGTCAGATGCTGTGTGCCTAGTCACTCAGTCACACCTGACTCTTTTCTGACCCTATGGACTGTAACCTGTCAGGCTCCTCTGTCCATGGCATTTCCCAGGCAAGAAAACGGGAGTGGGTTGCCATTTCCTCCTCCGGGAAATCCTCCAGACCCAGGAGTTGAATCCAGGTCTCCCGCATTGCAGGCAGATTCTTTACTATCTGAGCCCCCAGGTGTTGTTCTATTTCTATTTCACAGATGGAGGTGTTGAAGCTCAAAGAAGGAAAGAACTTCTTCTAGCATAGACGGCTTCTGAGCTGGAGAGTCAGGTTTTAAACTCCAGTTAGTCTGAACCCATTGCCCAGATTCTAATCTCACACTATCCTGAATCCCTGGGAAGAGAGGACCTTAAATGAACATCGAAATGCTTGATGCCTGACCACTCTTTAAGGCAGCAGCTGCGGGCAGGGTGGTTTTGGGGAAGCACGGAGTGGAGACAGCAGTTCCCTCCAGCTGTGCCTGGACCAGCCACGCATGAGCGCCTCCAGAGTTCCCCGCAGCCTTAGTGACACCGCAGGGCGGGGGCGTGTGTTCACGAGGGACACAGAGGCGCTCCGTGGGGGACGGGGCAGAGGTGGGGAGCAGGGTCAGTGCCCTGTGGGTGCGGTGACACCCAGCCGAGACAGGCACGCACGGTTGGCCCAGAGGCAGCAGGACACAGCAGAAGCCTGCAACAGCGGACCAAGCTCCCCTGTGAGCTCTCAGAGGACACCCCCTGCACACACCAGGGAGACCCAAGGGGCTTTTGGCAAGGATCGGGGTTCTGCACTAGCAGGAGAGGGTGTGACCTAGAGGATTATTGATGACATGACCCACTTTAAACCTTGGGCTGCCATGGCCTGAGGAAACTCACATTAAATGCATATGAAGAGAAAGAAAGAACCATCTGACATCCATCCTGACCTTTTTTACCTTTTTTTTTTTTTCTGGAATGATCATGACTTCTTTCAAACCAAAAGCCCAAGTTAGATGGCAAAAAAAAAAAAAAAATAAGAAGAAGAAATAATAATAATAAAATTTGCATCAAAATGAGGGTAATAGCTTCAGTTACCCAGTGCCACCTTCACCCTAAATTATCCTCCATGTTGATGAGAATCATTGACTTAAAGTCTTTCCAAGAGTGCCGATCAGCCCTGACTGTCCAGGGAAATATCTACTGGCCCATGAGCAGAACTCACACTCCATAGCCCTCAAGCCATGGGTGTATATTCCCACATCCACCTACACGCGTGTTCACGGGCACCCATACAAAAGACCCGCCCGTAGATGCAGAGTTGACAAGACCAGCCCAAGGGCTCGGCTGTACTTTTCCACAGCAGATGCCTTGTGGAAAAGCGCTGGCCTGTCTGCGTCCTGTGGCTTCAGTCGTCAGGAGGGGAAGGCTAATTAGTCAGTCTGAGCTCACGGAGGAAATGCTGACAGACTCAATAAGCAGCCAGTGTTAGGCTCCGGGGGGAGAGGGAGGCTGGCCAGGTGAAGGAGCAGAGGGCAGCAGGTCCCCGGGCAGGGGAAAGGCAAATGGGCTCCCTCCAAGGAGCCCCCTACCTGCTGATCTCTTGAGCCTGAATTCCAGAGGCTGTTTTCAAGCAACATTATGGAAGCCTTACCAAGCACCAGGCACTGTGCTTGTGCTGCCTCCGACACCTGTGCCTTTGCAAGGGGAGTGGGTGGTGGGGACAGGCTGTGGATGGCAGACGTCGCAGAGCTTTGCAGGGTGTGCCCAATACACCATCATCCTGGAATGTCAGTTCTCTGTCTAAAGAAGTGCAGGGCAGGGAGGCTCAGTGGATAGCAAAACTGGCATGAATAGACTAGAATACAGTGCAAGCCCTGCAGAAATGTTGAAAATAAAGAGAAGATTTTAGAATTAGAGCTCTACTCCTAGATCCTCCCGGGGCATGTTGTCAGTGAGGGTATGTCAGTGGACTCGGCCCTCTGAGCAGCTCTGAAGGTTAGATTTCAGAATTTCTTCCTCAAATTAAAAGACAATAGCTGTGAGACCTTAACTATATACAAATGGATGCTTAGTTGTGAAAACACACAAATGAGACCTAGAAGGACACATCAAATGGTAAACTGTGATTACGAATGACTTCATTTTGTTTCTTGTGTTTTTTTGGTTTCCTATTATGCACGTGCTAACTTTTAAGAAATTTTTAAAATTTTAAATATTTTAAAAACCTTTAAAAACAATACTAATAATGGCTTAACGCCTTGCCCAAGCTCACCCAGCTCATGACTGAGCTAGAAGTATAAACTAAGTGTGTCTGATTCCACCATTCCATTCAAGAAGACAGCTGGCAGAACACAAGTCCCTGTTCATACTAGTAGGAGAGCACTTAGGCCCCTCAGTTATTCCTCAGTTTTCCCAGGGAGTACCAAGGGAACCCAGGCAGGCCAAGAAAGATGGTATCCAGAAAAAGACAGTGGACAGACTCAGAGAGGAACAGGTCCAAACAGGATGGGGACATCTAAACAGCCAACCACAGAGCTTAAGGAAACCCTGAAACAAACAAAAACTGTCCATTCCCCTAATGATCAGGTGTGATGGACACTGGGTTACACAAAGAATTAAAGATCTCTTTTTCATTTCCTTCAATATATCTTTCTTAAGAAGTGTCATGATTCAGGACATCACAGAAGCCTACTGATTGTGAAAAACTGATTTAGTTTTAATAAATATAGTCGTATACTTTCTGGACCTTGTTGGAAACATTAAATTACAGTGGTTTCCGAGTATTTTTGAAGATTAAAATTCACAAAGCTTGGGTGAGCTTTTATTTCATTGGCATATCCTTATTTCACTTATTTCCTTGCACATCTTCCACACTGAAAGATATACTGCAGGCAGGAAAGTCAGGTCTGGAACCTGCCCTAGGGAGAGTCTCACAGAGCACAGGGACGCTGGGGCAGACATGGGCAGACGGCCCCCTGGAGGCTGCACTACCTTTCTGCCTGGACAGCCCTGCCTAAAGGTTATAGTTGAGCAGAAGAGCAGAAATTGGCCCATCCAACAGACAATTACCTCTCCAGGCAACTGTTGTAGGCACTGGGAACAAAACAGTGAAACAGAACTGCCAAACATTTTCTGGAATAACAGAACTGATGCAAATTCAGACGCTTGGGAAAGTAAAATAAGCTGCAAGGATATATTGTACAACATAAGGAATATAGACAGTATTTTATAATAACAGTAGAATATAACCTTTAAAATGTGAATAACTATAGTGTACACCTGTAACTTATAATAATATATATCAACTATACTTAAATTTTTTTTGAATAATTGAGAATTAAAAGGTAGTTAGATTAGTGCCTGGCAGATAGAAGCACTCTGTAAATACTAGCTTTTATTAAGAACAATAATACAAACAAGAAGATATAGAACTTATGGTTCACTGAATGGTATTTACTAAATGTTCAATATATGAAAGTCAGTTACCTTTCCTCTGACCTCCTCTCTCGGGCCCCAAACAGGTGACGGAAGGGGCCTAGGAACACAATGAATGTTAGTGAATATATGCATCAAAGTGACTTTACTACAAACCAAAGAAACCAATGATGTTGAACTCCCTTTGGTTTTTGCACCAGCTGTCCCTGAGAAGAGCTGAATGATGCCTGCATCCATTATCCAGGCACCTGAGGCCACATGCGGGGATTTCATTAGCATTTCACTTTGTTCATCACCCTTGATAACCCAGATCATGGCCTTGATTTCCCCTTGGATGGGGCAGTAGGAGTCCCCCTCCTTACAGGATAAAAATAAACAAATAAATAAAGTAGGGAGGAAGGCAGGGTAGGGGTGAGGAAGATGCTGTAAACTATGTCCACTGGGTTCAGAGAAAATCAGTTCTGGACGCTGTTTATAAATAGAAATGGGACCGGCTCCACCAAGGTAGATGTTAAGTAAAAAATTCACAGCTCCTTGCTAACTGTTCTCATTCGGCCCCCAGAGCTGGCCTTCAACTGGGAGGAGGGGGTCTCATCCTTATAAAGATGCAACACAAAAGAGGGAGGTGATGAGCTGAGGGAGCAGATGTCTTGATTTCCTCCCTGGGCTCCTCAATGCTGCTTTCAGCTTCATTCACCAACTGTGCTCTCCTCACACCTGGATGGGACTCTGGATGGGAATCTGGAGGGCTGAGCACCCTGGGCTCCTAAAAAGTGGCTCCATCTCTTCCCCACCTTCCAGGCTCTGTCTGAGCCACAGGAGTCCAACCACACCTCCCCCAGCATGCTTCTCCAACCTCTGGAGACTTACTTTACCACGTGTTCTTCTAACTATAACTAACATCTATCCTCACAATAGGACCCACTTCAAAGGGTTCTTGTGATATTTAATGGGGGTCACAGACACTGGATATTCAGCAAGAGACTGGCCAATGGGGAGGACTCATCCTATTATTCATCTCATTTTCCTTTCTCAGTAAGAAATTAGAAACCCCAACATATTTCCGACTAGTAAGACAAACCAATTAGAAGATACCAACTAGTAAATCCCTATTTAGATAGCCTTGTTACAACACCTAGAAGTTTAGGAAAACCAGACCCTTGGACATTCATTGGTTTACACAAGGAAATCAATATAACCAAGAGAAATTTAAGAAATTCAGATTTTTTAAAGACCAGTGATGCTCTCCTCCCTGACTGTATTTTATAATCACTCAGGCAACATTTTTGAAAAAAGAATTCCCCAGGCTTATCCCTGAGATTCTTATGAATTAGTCAATGATAGTGTGCCTAATATTTCTTGTATTAAGACATTTATTTTTTAGAGCACTTTAAGGGTCTCAGCAAAATTGAAGAGAAGGTACAGATTCCCCAAGGACCCTCTGAACCCATGTATGCATAGTCCCTCTCACAATGAACATCTCCTACTAGAGAGGTACATCATTTATTACAAAGGATGAACCTATATTGACACATCACACAATCACCCAAAGTCCGTAGTTTACACTATGGTCCATTCATAGTATTGAATATTCAATGGGTTTGGACAAATGCATGATGAAAAGTATTCATCATTATGATATCATACAGAGTATTTTCACTGCCTGAAAAATTTTCTGTGCTCCACCTATGCACTCCTCCTATATCCCTCCTGGCAGCCACTGAACTTTTTATAGTCTCCATAATTTTGCCTTTTCCAGAATGCCCTACACTTGGAATCATACAGGATGTAGCCTTTTCAGATTGATTTCTTTCACTTAGTAATATGCGTTCAAGTTTCCTCCACATCCCTTCATGGCTTGAGAGCTCATTTCTGGATGTCCCACAGTATACTTATTCATTTATCTACTAAAGGTCACCTTGGTCGCTTGAAAGTTTGGCAATTATAAACAAAGCTGCTATGAACAACTGTATGCAGAATTCTGGGTGAATATAAGTTTTTACCTCCTTCAGATAAAATACAAAAAGCATAGCTGCTGGATAACGTGCTAACAGTATGTTTAGTTTTATAAGAAACCGTCAAATTGTCACCCAAAGTTGCTATACCACTTCTCATTCCCACTATCAGAGAATGAGAATTCCTGTTGCTTGACATCCTTGCCAGCATTTGGTATTGTCAATGTACATTTTTGCCATTCTAGTAAGTGCAGAATGGTACTTCTTAGTTGTTTTATTTTGTATTTCTCTGATGACGTGCAGTGTTATATCTTTTCATATGTTTATTTGCCATCTGTATATATCTTTTGGGTAAAGTGTCTGTTAAGATCTTTGAATTGCTTTAAAACCAATTTATTTCTTTTCTTATTACTGAGATTTAAGAGTTCTTTGCATATTTTAGATAAAGGTCCTTGGTCAGAGGTGTCTTTTGAAAATATTTTTTCCCACATGATCACAATGTACAATTCTTTTTAAACATTGTTAGATTCTCCTGGCTAATATTTTGTGGAAGATATTTGCATCTATGTTCATGAGAAATAATGGTCTGTAGTTTTCTTTTCCTTTAATGTGTTTGTCTAGTTTTGTAATTAGGGCAATCACCATCTCACAGACTAAGGTATGACCTAAATCAAGTCCCTTACGATTATACAGCAGAAGTAACAAATAGATTCAAGGATTAGATCTAATGGACAGAGTGCCTGAAGAACTATGGTTGGAGGTTCATAACACTGTACAGGAGGCAGTGATCAAAATCATTCCTAAGAAAAAGAAATGAAGAAAGGCAAAATGGTTGTCTGAGGGGGCCTCACAAATAGCTGAGATAGGAAGAGAAACAAAGGGCAAAAGAGAAAAGAAAATACACACCCATCTGAATGCAGAGATCCAAAGAACAGCAAAGAGAGATAAGAAAGCTTTCCTAAGTGAACAATGAAAAGAAACAGGAAAACAATAGAATGGAAAAGACTAGAGATCTCTTCAAGACAATTAGAGCTACCAAGGGAACATTTCATGCAAAGATGGGCACAATAAAGGACAGAAATAGTATGGAACTAACAGAGGCAGAAGTTATTAAGAGGAGGTGGCAAGGATACACAGAAGAACTATACAAAAAAGATCTTAATGACCTGATAACCACGATGGTGTGATCACTCACCTCAAGCCTGACATCCTGGACTGAGAAGTCAAGAAAGCCTTAGGAAGCATCACTACGAACAAAGCTAGGGCAGGTGATGGAATTCCAGTTGAGCTATTTCAAATCCTAAAAGATGACGCTGTTAAAGTGTTGCACTCAGTATATCAGCAAATTTAAAAAACTCAGCAGTGGCCATAGGACTGAAAAAGGTCAGTTTTCATTCCAATCCCAAAGAAAGGCAATGCCAAAGAATGTTCAGACTGCCACACAATTGCACTCATTTCACAAGCTAGCAAGGTCATGCTCAAAATCTTCCAACAGCACTTGAATCAAGAATTTCCAGATGTTCAAGCTATATTTAGAAAAGGCAGAGGAACCAGAGATCAAATTGCCAACATCCATCAGATCATAGATAAAGCAAGAGAATTCCAGAAAAACATCTATTTCTGCTTCATTTACTACACTAACACCTTTGACTTTGTGAATCACAACAAACTGTGAAAAATTCTTAAAGAGATGGGAATACCAGACCACCTGACCTGTCTCCAGAGAAACATGTATGCAGGTCAAGAAGCAACATTTAGAACCAGACATGGAACAACAGACTGGTTCCAAATTGGAAAAGGAATACATCTACACTGTGCATTGTCACCTTGCTTATTTAACTTCTGTGCAGAGTACACGTGAAATGTGTATGAAATGCTGGGCTGGATGAAGCACAAGCTGGAATCAAGATTGCCAGGAGAAATACAAATAACCTCAGATTATTGTAGATGTGCAGATGACACCCTTATGGCAAAAAGTGAAGAAGAACTAAGGAGTCTCTTGATGAAAGTGAAAGAGGAGAGTGAAAAAGCTGGCTTAAAACTTGACATTCAAAAAAATAAGATCATGACATCTAGCCCCATCTCTTCATGGCAAATAGGTGGGGAAACAAGGGAAAAACTGACAGACTTTATTTTATTGGGCTCCAAAATCACTGTGAACAGTGACTGCAGCCATGAAATTAAAAGACACTTGCTCCTTGGAAGAAAAGCTATGACAAATCTATACAGTGTATTAAAAATCAGAGCCATTACTTTGTCAACAAAGGCCCATATAGTCAAAGCTATTCTTTTTCTAGTAGTCATGTATAGATGTGAGAGTTGGACCATAAAAGAGGCTGAGTGCCGAAGAACTGGTGCTTTTGAACTGTGGTGCTGGAGAAGACTCTTGAGTATCCCTTGGACAGCAAGAAGATCAAAACAGTCAATCCTAAAAGAAATCAATCCTGAATATTCATTGGAAGGACTGATGCTAAAACTGAAGCTTCAATACTTTGGCCACCTGATGCAAAAAGCCAACTCACTGGAAAAGACCCTGATGCTGGGAAAGATTGAAGGCAATAGGAGAAGGGGATGACAGGACAAGATGGTTGGATGGCATCACCGACTCAACGGACATAAGTTTTAACAAACTCTGGGAAACAGTGAAGGACAGGGAAGCCTGGTGTGCTGCAGTCCATGGGTCGCAAAAAGTAGGACCCAACTGAGTGACTGAACAACACCTCACAGAATGAGTTAGGAAGTATTACCTCTGCTTCTCCTCTGACAGAGATTGTAGAGAAGTGGTATAATTCCATCCTTAAGTGAACCCATCTGAGCCCAGTGCTTCTGTTTTGGAAGGTTATTAATTATTGGTTCAAGTAATTTAATAGATGCAAGCCTGTTTAGATTGTCTATTTCTTACTGTGTGAATTTTGGCAAATTGTGCCTCCCTTGGAACTGGTCCATTTTATCTAAGTTATCAAATTTGGGGGCACTGAATTGTTTACAGTATTGCTTTGCTATTCTTTTTAATGTCCTGGGGTGTATAGTAATATTTCCTTTTTCATTTCTGATGTTAGTAATTTTTGTCCTCTTTTTTTCTTAGTTAGCCTGACTAGAGGTTTATCAATTTTATTGATTGTTTCAAAGAACCAGCTTTTGGATTCATTGATTTTCTGCATTGATTTCCTGTTTTCCATTCCACTGACTTCTGCTCTAATTCTTATTCTTCTGCTTACTTTGGATTTAATTTTCTCTACTTTTTCCAGTTTCTTAGAAATTCATAGGTTTCCTAGAATCACACAGATGATACATTTTGCTTTTTTATCTTTTCTAATATATGCCCTCAATTCTGTAAGTATCTCTCTGGCTACTTCTTTCATTGAATTCCACAAATTTTGTTAGGGCTGTGTTCTCATTTTCATTTGGTTGAAAAGATTTTTAATTTTCTCTTTATACTCCTACTATGACCCTGTGTTACTTAGAAGTTGTTATTCAGTCTCCATGTACTTCTGTTTATCTTTCTGTTATTGATTTTTAGTTTAATGCCAGTGTGGTCTGAAAGCAGACATTGTATGGTTTTTATTCTTTTAAATGTGTCAAGGTTTGTTTTATGGCCCAGAATATGGTCTGTCTGGTGAATGTTCTGTGTGAGCTTGGAAAGAATCTGTATTCTGCTATTGTTGGATGAAGTAGTGTATATATATATATATATATACACATACACACACATATATATATACACATGTATATATATATATATGTCCTCTCCAGTTGATTGAAAGTGCTGTTGAGATCAACTCTGTCCTTACTGTTTTTCTTCCTACTGGATCTGTCCATTTCTTACAGAGACGTGTTGACGTCCCCAACTTTGATAGTGGACTCATCTGTTTCTCTTTGCAATACTATTGGGTTTTGCCTCATGTGGTTTGATGCTCTATTAAATTATGAAGCAGTTATTAAGGAATGCTATTTCTTTTTGGAGAATCAACTTTTTTATTATTATATAATGTCCTTCTTTATCCTTGCTAAGTTTCCTTAGTTTGAAATCTGCTCTGAGATTAAAATAACTACTCTTGCTTTCTTTAGATTAGTGTTAGCCGGGTCTGTTTTTCCTCTATCCATTTATTTTTAATATACATGTGTTTTTATATTAAAAGTAGATTTTTTTTCAACAAGAACCTACTGTATAGCTCAGGGAATTCTGCTCAATGTTATGTCGCAGCTTGGAATGGAGGGCAATTTGGGGGAGAATGGATACATATATGGCTGAGTCCCTTTGCTGTCCACCTGAAACTATCACAACATTTTTAACTGGCTATACTCTAATACAAAACTAAAAGTTTAATAAAGGAAAAGAAAATAAAGTAGGTTTCTTATAGACAACATGCAATTCACCTTTTCTGATCCACTTTGACAATCTCTGTCTTTTAATTGGTGCATTTAGACTACTGTTATCCAAAGTGATGATTGATACAATTGGATTAATATCTATCATATTTGCTACTGTTTTCTATTTGATACCCTTGTTCTTTGATCCTATCTCTGTCTTCTAGTCTTTTTTTGTGTGTGTGTGGGGGGGGTTTGCCAAGCATTTTATTTGATTCCATTTTCTCTTTTTTATTAACAAACTGGTTATATTTACTTGCATTTTTGAAAACCTGCAATGGTCATTTTCTGCCAACTTCTTTTCTGCCAATTCAGGTTGTCTGTCTCTTCTTTCACCAAGTCCATCCCATGAAAGTCACTTTCTGCTCTTGTTGGGCCATGCTGGGTTATCAGTTATCCAGTTAATAACTGTATTTTGCACTTAAGATTGAGGTACATGGTGAGTCCAGCCTTCAGGAGCTGATGATCACAGTCACCATTTACTGAGCATTTATTTTTTGCTAATCACTGTCCCAGGTTCTCTTAATTACTTCAAGACAGAGGCATTACTATTCCAGCTTCATGTAACCCTCATTCTACATTGTCGCCATCATTTTTTTTCCAGAAGAAATTAGGACAGTCCGAGGCCAGGACTGGGATCTAAACCCTGATGTCCCCCCTTCTTGGCAGGTTAGAAACCTGGCTTTCTTCACTCTGATTTCCTCCAAAGTTCATTTTTTGACCTGTGGAGGAGGGATCATTTGTCCTCAGCACCAGCAAGTACACGCTGTGATTTTTAATTAAATTACTATTTTTTTTTTTAAATTTGAAACATTTAAAGCAGAGGCATTTGGGGACAAGCATTGAAAAGGATGACCTCACCCTTTCTGGGCATTCTGATCTAATCTTAGCTGTAATGATAGTACAGCTAATGATAATACAGTAGAGTCATCAGGGGCACCAAGCATTTGGGGGCACCCTGCCCACAGCCGATTCAGTCCAAAATGACCATTTTGACCAAATGATGGCCTTTGATCAGCCACTGCTGGGAATTTGAAATGGAAAAGCTGAGATTCAGCCACAAATGGGAGCAGCTCAGAAAAGGGGTTTAGCTGGTTGACACTCATGGAGAAGCAAGAATGCAAGGTCCGGGAACTCTTCTGCTGCTCTAGTCCTGGGGGTAGCCTGGTTCCCACCTGTCCTGTGGCCTAATTGACCTGATTTTACTTGGGTTCCAGCAGGCCTACTGCCTTAGAATATGTTTCCCCTTACTTAACTCCAAGGGACTCCCATTCCTAGTAAATACATGAGCTCTAAGAAAAATTGATTTTGCCTAAAAATAATAGAAATGTACCACCTTCATGAAAATACAAGATAATCTCTATTGAGCTTCAGCTCCTGCACTGACTCTATCAAACACCCAGGCAGGTGTGGGTGGAGCTCCCACCACGCACTTGACCCCTTTCCAGGGCTTAGAGTGAAGGAGGGACAGGGTCTAGGGGGTGGCAGGCTTGTCCTGGTCATCACAGAGGGAGAAGACAGGAGTGAGGGCACAGAGTCTGGAGGGGATCTGTGCTCCAGGGGTTCTTATGCCCAGACGGGACAGGAAGGAAGGAAATGGAGCGACTTTTGTTCCATGTTTGCTCCTCGCTTGCTGCCAGCTCTCTGGCTGGGCTGTCTCCCCGGCTGAGCACTTCTCTGAGACCTGGGAGGGAGAAAAAAGCCACAGCCAAACTCGCTAACACCCTTGCCAAGCCAATAAACCGCAGTCCATGGGAAAGGTGAGCTCATCCAAGGACAGTTATCACTAATGAAAAACTGTACACGATATGAAAATAGCTTTTTTAAAGGAGACTTCGGCCCCATGAGCATCTGTAGCGTCTGGTCTAGGGTCACATGCTTAGCTACTCTCCCAGCCAAATCCTAACCCTCCATCCGCTCCTTATTCTGTAAGAGGACAGAGAGCATGGGTCCCGTGGCATACCGTAACGTCCTTAAAACAATACCCTGAGAAGAGGGTGGGACAGTTTGGCCCTCCAGACTCTGTTTCTCCTTCAATAGGCAGAGAGCATTGGATTGGGAGTCTGGCGTTGGCAGGGGGTAGTAAGATGTGAAATCCTCCTCCCCCAGGTCACCTCCCTGGACTCCCGTTTCTCCTCCTGTGAGGTGGGAAGACTGGAGGAGATGGACGTAGAGGCTCCCTTTAGCACTAACTCAGCATCACACGGAGTCAGTAAGTATCTGGTTCAGCTGGGAAAACTGCTGCACAATAACCCCAGGGGCCTCCATCCTTGTTCAGAGCAAGTCCAGCCCTCCATGTCCTGTTCGAGACAGGCTGAGCTGAACATTCCCAGCTACTGGTGCCCCAGCACGTAGAGGGAAGTAAGCCAGAAGCTTTTGTTTCCTGCTCTGATGGTTCACACACAACCCAAAGATGCATAGCAGATGGGTGTCAGAAAAAAGGGACTCCCTGGCTAGAGCCGGGAAAGCAGTAAAAACATGAAGCAGAAGAAAAAAAAATTAAGAGCAGGAGGCATAGGGGGAAATAAAAGGAGAAGAGAGAGAAGTGCCTTGTTAAAGAGCTGTGTGATTCTGGACTAAAAAATATAAAATAAAATCCTAGTGGATAAGAGCACTAAAAAGGGTCATCAATTCACATTGACTTATTCCAGAGCCACCAAACTTCATGAGGCATCTACAGCCCTGGCTCGCCCTGCGCCCCCTCCCCACCAACCAAGAATGTGCTCTGTCTGCCCGCAGCTCTCCTTCCCCCACTCCCCTCCAAACCCTAGCTGATTCCAAATAAGCCCTCTGTTCTGTAAGCCGTTTTCTTAGATTGCATCTAACATAAAATGTTCCACTAGAATAATTGTGTTTTCATTTCACCGACCAAGAGAAAAGACTTGAGAGGCTTTGAAAAAACAGTCAAGCCCAGGCAGCTTTAACAGGCTGGCAGGAAGAATAATAAGTGTACTTTAAGACAGATTTTAAACAAAGTAGAAGCTCCAGAGAGACAGAGAAAATGACAGAGGGAGAGAGAGAGTAACCACAGAGGAGCAGGTTTCAGAGCATCCCTCTCAAACTCTGGTACCTCACTTGAAATCCAAGATAGGCTCCCAGAAAACAAGCTCCCACAACCAAAATCTCCTGTGTCGACAATGTCCATCCAGCAGCCCTGGCATGTATACTATGGCTACAGCTGGCAACTTAGATGGACAACTGATGACCAGCCCTCTGCCACGTGCTAGCTGGCCCCTGGGTGACATTTGGGGTGACCTATGTGTGGTTTTTCCAGACCAGGCGGGAAGGGACTCCCACAAGGGCCCCCTCTCATTTGGTTTTTGCATGCCAAAAGGTCACCTGGTGACAAGACACCAGGGCATCCTAAACCCAACCAAAGTTTCAACTATTTTTTAATTTTTTTTTATTGAAGGATAATTGCTTTACAGAATTTTGTTGTTTTCTGTCAAACCTCAACATGAATCAGCCATAGGTATACATATATCCCCTCCCTTTGAACTTCCCTCCCATTGCCCTCCCCATCCCACCTAGGTTGAGTTTCCCGAGCTATACAGCAAATTCCCATTGGCTATCTATTTTATACATGGTAATGTAAGTTTCCATGTTACTCTTTCCATACATCTCACCCTCTCCTCCCCTTTCCTCATGTCCATAAGTCTGTTCTCTATGTCTGTTTCTCCATTGCTGCCCTGTAAATACATTCTTCAGAACCATTTTTCCAGATACCGTATATGTGCGTTAGAATATGATATTTATCTTTCTCTTTCTGACTCACTTCACTCTGTATAATAGGTTTTAGGTTCATCCACCTCATCAGAACTGACTCAAATGTGTTCCTTTTATGGCTGAGTAATATTCCATTGTGTATATGTACCATAACTTCTTTATCCATTCATCTGTTGATGGGCATCTAGGTTGCTTCCATGTTCTAGCTGTTGTAAATAGTGCTGCAATGAACAGTGGGATACATGTGTCTTTTTCAACCCTGGTTTCCTCAGGGTATATGCCTAGGAGTGGGATTGCTGGATCTATTATTGGTGGTTCTATTCCTAGTTTTTCAAGGAATCAACCTACTTGACTTTAGGCTATACTACAAATCCACAGTCATTAAGACAGTATGCTACTGGCACAAAGACAGAAATATAGATCAATGGAACAAAGTAGAAAGCCCAGAGATAAATCCACGCATCTATGGACACCTTATCTTTGACAAAGGAGGCATGAATATACAATGGAGAAAAGACAATCTCTTTAACAAGTGGTGCTGGGAAAACTGGACAGCCACTTGTAAAAGAATGAAACTAGAACACTTTCTAACACCATACACAAAAATAAACTCAAAATGGATCAAAGATCTAAGCATAAGACCAGAAACTATAAAAATCCTAGAGGATAACATAGGCAAAACACTCTCCGACATAAACCAAAGCGGGATCCTCTATGACCCACCTCCCAGAATATTGGAAATAAAAGCACGAATAAACAAATGGGACCTAATTAAAATTAAAAGCTTCTTCACAACACAGGAAACTATAAGCAAGGTGAAAAGACAGCCTTCAGAATGGGAGAAAATAATAGCCAATGAAGCAACAGACAAACAGTTAATCTCAAAAATATACAAGCAACTCCTGCAGCTCCATTCTAGAAAAATAAACGACCCAATCAAAAAGTGGGCCAAAGAACTTAACAGACATTTCTCCAAAGAAGACATAAAAATGGCTAACAAACACATGAAAAGATGCTCAACATCACTCATTATCAGAGAAATGCAAATCAAAACCACAATGAGGTACCACTTTACACCAGTCAGAATGGCTGCCATCCAAAAGTCTACAAGCAATAAATGCTGGAGAGGATGTGGAGAAAAGGGAACCCTCTTACACTGTTGGTGGGAATGCAAACTAGTACAGCCACTATGGAAAACAGTGTGGAGATTCTTTAAAAACTGCAAATAGACCTGCCATATGACCCAGCAATCCCACTGCTAGGCATACACACCAAGGAAACCAGAATTGAAAGAGCCACGTGTACCCCAATGTTCATCGCTGCATTGTTTACAATAGCCAGGACATGGAAGCAACCTAGATGCCCATCAACTGACAAATGGATAAGAAAGCTGTGGTACATATACACAATGGAATATTACTCAGCATTAAAAAAAAATTCATTTGAATCAGCTCTACTCAGGTGGACGGAACTGTAGCCTATTATCCAGAGTGAAGTAAGCCAGAAGGAAAAACAACAATACAATATACTAACGCATATATATGGAATTTAGAAAGATGGTAATGAGAACCCTGCATGTGAGACAGCAAAAGGAACGCAGATGTATAGAACAGACTCATGGACTCTGTGGAAGAGGGCAAGGGTGGGATGATATGGGAGAATGGCATTGAAACATGTTAATTATCATATGTGAAATCAATCGCCAGCCCAGGGTTGATGCTCGGGGCTGGTGCACCGAGATGTCCCAGGGGGAGGGAGGAGGGAGGGAGGAGGGAGGGGGGTTCTGGAGGGGGAGCATATGTACACCCAGGGCGGTTTCATGTCATTGTATGGCAAAAACCAACACAATAAAGTAAAGAAAATTAAAATAAAAAAAAAAAAAAAAAACAGTGCAAGAGCACTCCCTTTTCTCCATAACTATTTTAAACTTGAGTTCTGGAACTTTCTTGGAATGGGGGTGAAGTGGAAGCGAGTAGTCCTCACCATTGGTAATGAAAGACCACTCTTCACCCATCACTATAGAAATTGCCTCCAAACTGGATTTCTGTCTGCAAACTTGACCCCCATCCCCAGTCTGCTCTCCTTGCTGCAGCCAGACACTCATCTGGGAAACTTGAACCTGATACTGTCAAGGGAGGATCTTGTCTGCTGAAAACACTTTAGTGACTTACCATATTTCAGAATAAGAATGAAATCCTTAACATGACCTAAGGGGGTGACGTGATACTCTGTCATCCAAACCATTTGGAGTAAGGGGAGACTCTATTCCAAAATTTCTACAGAAACTGAAGCAAACCAGAACTGTTTTCAGAAAACTGAGATAGATGGTCATCATCCATCCAGGCCCTGTGTGTTCTGGCCCCAGTCTCTCTCCTTCAGAGTAAGCCACCTTTCTGCTGGCTCTCCATTCTAGCCACGCTGACCTTCTTGCACTCTCTCATGCTCTTTCCTACTATAGAACCTTTGCATGTGCTGAAGCTTCTACCTGGAATCCCTTTGGCCATCCCCTTTAACCAAGTAGCTTCAATTCATCACCCGTATCTCAGTTTAAACAATTCTCAAAAGCGAGGCTTTCCCTGATCTCCTCCCCCGACTCAGAGCCACCCAGGATCAGATCTTTCTGTGATGTGTTCCTGAAGAGGCACGTTCTTTCCTTTAGATCATCTATCTCCCCTTGTGTTTGTTTGCTCATTTGCTTAATAAACTGATTTGCCTCATCAGAGTCCACGAGGGCAGGGATGGGATGTTTCCTACTCACATTATGCACTTTGAAGCCAGCCCAGTGCCTAGAACAGAGTAGGTATTCAGTAACTCCATGATGCATTAAAAAGGAGGGGCTCAAGTTCTTTCTAGAACATGCAGGGGAACTCACTTTGTGCCCAGCCCCCAAGCTCTGGATCAACTTCACACCAGGTCCTCATGCACCCTCATCCTGCCTGTCCCAGAACATCCAGTCCTCTCCTTACTCCTCCATCCCACCTGGTCTCAAATAGCCTGGCCTTTCAAATGGAGCAATGGATTGTGTCCTGTTTTAGAATATTCTTGAATAGTGTCATGAGTTGCAGTTGTATCTCCCAACCAGTGTAAGCTAAGAACACGATCCTCATGATGAAAGGAATCTATGAGTTTGGGGGCAACTCTCCACCTGAGTGGCTCTCAGTCTTTTCATTAGGCTTTAGCTCAATGTTTAAGAGTGCTTACAGAAGATGAACTACCTGGGTTCAAGTCCTGGTTCTCCCATTCATTAGCTGGTTCAGTACAGTCGCTCAGTCGTGTCTGACTCTTTGCAACCCCATGAACCACAGCACGCCAGGCCTCCCTGTCCATCACCAACTCCCAGAGTCCACCTAAACCCATGTCCATTGAGTCAGTGATGCCATTCAGCCATCTCATCTTCTGTCATCCCCTTCTGCTCCTGCCCTCAATCTTTCCCAGCATCAGGGTCTTTTTAAATGAGTCAGCTCTCTGCATCAGATGTCCAAAGTATTGGAGTTTCAGCTTCAACATCAGTCCTTCCAAGGAACACTCAGGACTGATCTCCTTTAGGATAGACTGGTTGAATCTCCTGCAGTCCAAGGGACTCTCAAGAGTCTTCCAACACCACAGTTCAAAAGCATCCATTCTTTGGTGTTCAGCTTTCTTTATAGTCCAACTCTCACATCCATACATGACTACTGGAAAAACCATAGCCTTGACTAGATGGACCTTTGTTGGCAAAGTAATGTCTCTGCTTTTTAATATGCTGTCTAGGTTGGTCATAACTTTCCTTCCAAGGAGTAAGCATCTTTTAATTTCATAGCTGCAATCACCAACTGTGGTAATTTTTGAGCCCAGAAAAATAAAGTCAGCCACTGTTTCCCCATCTATCTGCCATGAAGTGATGGGACAGGATGCCATGATCTTAGTTTTCTGAATGTTGATGTTTAAGCCAACTTTTTCACTCTCCTCTTTCACTTTCATCAAGGGGCTCTTTAGTTCTTCTTCACTTTCTGCCATAAGGGTGTTGTCATCTGCATATCTGAGGTTATTGATATTTCTCCTGGCAATCTTGATTCCAGCTTGTGCTTCCTCCAGCCCAGCATTTCTCGTGATGTACTCTGCATGTAAGTTAAATAAGCAGGGTGACAATATACACCCTTGACATACTCCTTTTCCTATTTGGAACCAGTCTGTTGTTCTGTGTCCAGTTCTAACTGTTGTTTCCTGACCTGCATACAGGTTTCTCAAGAGGCAGGTCAGGTGGTCTGGTATGCCCATCTCTTGAAGAATTTTCCACAGTTTATTGTGATCCACACAGTCAAAGGCTTTGGCATAGTCAATAAAGCAGAAATAGATGTTTTTCTGGAACTCTCTTGCTTTTTCACTGATCCAGCAGATGTTGGCAATTTGATTTCTGGTTCCTCTGCCTTTTCTGGAAGTTCACGGTTCATGTATTGCTGAAGCCTGGCTTGGAGAATTTTAAGCTAAGCGTGCTTTACTAGCACGCGAGATGAGTGCAATTGTGTGGTAGTTCAAGCATTCTTTGGCATTGCCTTTCTTTGGGATTGGAATAAAAACTGACCTTTTCCAGTCCTGTGGTCACTGCTGAGTTTTACAAATTTGCTGGCATACTGAGTGCAGCACTTTCACAGCATCATCTTTCAGGATTTGAAATAGCTCAACTGGAATTCCATCATCTCCACTAGTTTTGTTGGTAGCGATGCTTCCTAAGGCCCACTTGACTTCACATTCCAAGATGTCTGGCTCCAGGTGAGTGATCACACCATTGTGATCATCTGAGTCATGAAGATCTTTTTTGTACAATTCTTCTGTGTATTCTTGCCACCTCTTCTTAATAGCTTCTGCTTCTGTTAGGTCCCTACCATTTCTGTTCTTTATTGAGCCCCTCTTTGCATGAAATGTTTCCTTGATATCTCTAATTTTCTTGAAGAGATCTCTAGTCTTTCCCATTCTATTGCATTGATCACTGAGGAAGGCTTCCTTATCTCTCCTTGCTATTCTTTGGAACTCTGCATTCAAATGAGTATACGTTTCCTTTTCTCTTTGCTTTTCACTTCTCTTCTTTTCACAGCTATTTGTAAGGCCTCCTCAGACAGCCATTTTGCATTTTTTCATTTCTTTTTCTTGGGGATGGTCTTGATTCCTGTTTCCTCTACAATGTCATGAACCTCCATCCATAGTTCATCAGGCATTCTGTCTATCAGATCTAGTCCTTTAAATCTATTTCTCACTTCCATTGTATAGTCATAAGGGGTTTGATTTAGGTCAAACCTGAATGGTCTAGTGGTTTTCTCCACTTTCTTCAATTTCAGTCCGAATTTGGCAATAAGGAATTCATGATCTGAGGCACAGTCAGCTCCTGGTCTTGTTTTTGCTGACTGTATAGAGCTTCTCCATCTTTGGCTGCAAAGAATATAATCAACCTGATTTTGGTTTTGACCATCTGGTGATGTCCATGTGTAGAGTCTTCTCTTGTGTTGTTGGAAGACAACATTAGCTGGGGCCCTGAAAATTGCTCTACCTTTCTGTGACCCTTTCTGTGAAATGGGGATGATCATTTTAATACCCTTGTAGAGGGTTTAAGAGGACAAGATGAGTTTTTGTGTGTAAAGTTTTTAGCAAAGGTGGTGTTCTAAATGACATGTGGTAATGTGTAATAAGCAATGCCATTATTACCAGAAATACCCTGGCAGTGATTCTGAAGGTGGGGATAAAATCACAAAAAGACTTCAAGTCATTTAAGTACATATACCATGGGAGATGCCTCTCCCCAGCACTCCATCTCAGAAAACACTGCCCTAGTGACTGGAGCCTGGAAAGTGCAGAGGCTCCTCCTGTATCATACTTGACTTTGCTCCCATAGCTCCGGGATCAAAGGAATCACCACCTCCCTCCTGGGACAGGCCAATCTTATTAGACACAGCTTTAATCCTTTATTCTTTCAAGAAACATTTGCAAGGCTCTAAAAACTGGGGAAGCCCCTAAAGGTGAGAACCAAGTCTTTCCTGTCCACTACTATAAGCCTAGTGCCCGGCATGATCCAGGCATGTAGGGGGTTCCCAATAAATATTTTTTGACTGACTGACTGACTACTTTTTGCCAGGCCCTGATCTAGGCAAAAGGCAACATGATGGTGACTAACAGAGGCACAGCCTCTGCCCCATGGGGCTTATGATCTAGCTGAAAAGATACAGATATTAAGAGGCCATTATATTACAGTATACTAAGATAGGGGTGGAAATTCAGGGTTCTTTGAGAGCATGGAGGAGAATCCACTAAACTAGACTCAGGGAGCCAGGGAAGGCTGCCTGGAGGAAGAGGCATTTTAACCTTTAACCCTTGGACTTGAAGGATAAGAAAGTAATCCAAGAGAAGCTGAGGTAGAGGAAAGGTCCTACTGGCAAAAGGAACAGCACTGTGAAGTCACAATGGCAAGAGGAATGAAATATCCAAGGAACTGAAAGGTATCTGGGGCAAGTGGATGGTTGAAGACAAGGAAGAGAGTATTTGAGGGAGTTTTGTGAAGGGGCCAGACTGCTTTACACAGCCTAGAAGCCATGCTAAGACAGGTGGACTTCATCCTAAAGCAGCAGAAAGCATTCCTCAGATATTTATTAAACAATGTCTGTATATAAAGACCAGATGAAGAGGACTTCCCTGGTAGTCCAGTGGCTAAAACTCTATGCTCCCAATGCAGGGACCCTGGGTTCGATCCCTGATCAGGGAACTAGATCCCACATGCTGCATCTAAGATCAAAGATCTCACTTGGGGAGGAGGTGGGAGGGAGGCTCAAGAGAGAGGGGACACCCAGAGTAATGGAAATAAAAGCAAAAATAAACAAATGGGACCTAATTAAACTTAAAAGCTTTTGCACAATGAAGGAGACTATAAGCAAGGTGAAAAGACAGCTTTCAGAATGGGAGAAAATAACAGCAAATTAAGCAACTGACAAAGAATTAATCTCAAAAATATACAAGCAACTCCTGCAGTTTAATTCCAGAAAAATAAGTGATCCAATCAAAACATGGGCCAAAGAAATAAACAGACATTTCTCCAAAGAAGATATAAAAATGGCTAACAAACACATGAAAAGATGCTCAACATCACTCATTATCAGAGAAATGCAAATCAAAACCACAGTGAGGTACCATCTCACACCAGTCAGAATGGCTGTTATCAAAAAGACTGCAAACAATAAATGCTGGAGAGGGTGTGGAGAAAAGGGAACCCTCTTACACTGTTGGTGAGAATGCAAACTAGTACAGCCACTATGGAAAACAGTGTGGAGATTCCTTAAAAAACTGGAAACAAAACTGCCATATGACCCAGCAATCCCATTGCTGGGCATACACACCAAGGAAACCAGAATTGAAAGAGACACGTGTACCCCAGTGTTCATCACAGCACTGTTTACAATAGCCAGGACATAGAAGCAACCTAGATGTCCATCAGCAGATGGATGGATAAGGAAGCTGTGGTACATATACACAATGGAATATTACTCAGCTATTAAAAAGAATGCATTTGAATCAGTTCTGAGGTGGTTGAAACTGGAGCCTATTATACAGAGAGAAGTAAGTCAGAAAGAAAACCACCAATACAGTATATTAACACATATATATGGAATTTAGAAAGATGGTAATAATGACCCTATATGCGAGACAGCAAAAAAGACACAGATGTAAAGAACAGACTTCTGGACTCTGTGGGAGAAGGTAAGGGTGGAATGATTTGAAAGAATAGCACTGAAACATGTATATTATCATATGTGAAACAGATCGCCAGTCCAGGTTTGATGCATGAGACAGGGTGCTCAGGGCTGGTGCACTGGGATGACCCTGAGGGATGAGATGGGGAGGGAGGGCCAGGATGCAGAACACTTGTACACCCATGGCTGATTCATGTTAATGTATTGCAAAAACCACCACAATATTGTAAAGTAATTAGCCTCCAATTAAAATAAATTGTAAAAAAAAGAGAGAGGGGGACAGACATACTTATACTTTTGGCTGATTCACATTGTTGTATGGCAGAAGCCAACACAACATTGTAAAGCAATTATCCTCCAATTAAAAATAAATTAAAAAGATCCCACGTGTTGCAACTAAGATCTGGCACAGCAAAATAATAAATAAAAAAATTTTAAAAAGCAGTCACGGCACTGGTGATCCAGAAGGGAAACGAGTCAGACGCGATACTTGCCCTCGTGGACTTTACAGTTTCATGCAGAGAACAGACATGAATCCAATAATAACTGAACAAATAAATGTATCATCATCAAGGGTGATGAGCCATCCAGAATAGCCTGCCCAGATCTTTCTGAGATGATGGATACATGTGGACAGATGCCTACGGCTGGCGTGCATTTAGAATGTGACTAATGCGACTGAAGAATCAAATGTTTAATTTTACTTAACTTTTATTATTTTAAATGCAAATTTAAATAGCCACAGGTGACTAGTACCTACTGCACTGGACAACATAGAAAAGAAAAAGACTCGGCTCTGAGAGCACATAGGCAGCACAGGAACCTGGTCTCACTGGCAGGATCAGGGTAGGGGTCCCAAGGAAGTGACAAGAGTTAGGATCTCAATTATGAGGTGGCAAGATACTGTCCACTGGCTTATTCTCAAACTCCTAATATAGAGTGGGAAGAACACTAAAACTAGAATACATGAGACTTGAGTTATAACCCTGGCTCAGGGACTTAAAAGCCAGGTATCACATTACTTAAGCCCCTGATTTGCTCAGGGCCTCAGTTTGCTCATCTGTAAAGTGAGAATCTCTGTTTTACCTAATCTGCATAACTGTTCTAGGGATCAAACAAAACCATGTATACAAAAAACACTGAAAACTGTAAATACTATTTGAACATAGGATATGATTTTCATATCTCTTTCACTCATTACAAAAGAAATACACACCCATTGTAGAAAACTTGGAAACTGTAGAAAGATATAAAGGTGAAGAAAAGCTGTAAATGACACATTTCAGCTGTCTCTTCAGTCATTTTCTTTGGTGTCTGTGTGCGTATATGTAGTTTTTTAAAAATAAACACAGGAGTATCCCGCTTTGGATTATAGCAGAGAGTGTTTTGCCTATGTTATCCTCTAGGAGTTTTATAGTTTCTGGTCTTATGCTTAGATCTTTGATCCATTTTGAGTTTATCTTTGTGTATGGTGTTAGAAAGTGATCTAGTTTCATTCTTTTACAAGTGGCTGTCCAGTTTTCCCAGCACCACTTGTTAAAGAGGTTGTCTTTTCTCCATTGTATATTCTTGCCTCCTTTGTCAAAGATAAGGTGTCCATAGATGCGTGGATTTATCTCTGGGCTTTCTATTCTGTTCCATTGATCTATATTTCTGTCTTTGTGCCAGTACCATACTGTCTTAATGACTGTGGATTTGTAGTATAGCCTAAAGTCAGGTAGGTTGATTCCGCCAGTTCCATTCTTCTTTCTCAAGATTGCTTTGGCTATACGAGGTTTTTTGTATTTCCATACAAATTGAGAAATTATTTGTTCTAATTCTTTGAAAAAGACCTCTGGTAGCTTGATAGGAATTGCATTGAATCTATAGATTGCTTTAGGTAGTATACTCATTTTCACTATATTGATTCTTCCAATCCACGAACACGGCACATTTCTCCATCTGTTTGTGTCCTCCTTGATTTCTTTCATCAGTGTTCTATAGTTTTCTATATACAAGTCTTTTGATTCTTTAGGTAGAAATACTCCTAAGTATTTTATTCTTTTTGTTTCGATGGTGAATGGAATTGTTTCCTTAATTTCTCTTTCTGAATTCTCACTGTTAGTGTATAGGAATGCCAGGGATTTCTGTGTGTTGATTTTATATCCTGAAACTTTGCTATATTCACTGATTAGCTCTAGTAATTTTCTCGTAGAGTCTTTAGGGTTTTCAATATAGAGGATCATGTCATCAGCAAACAGAGAGAGTTTTACTTCTTCTTTTCCAATCTGTATTCCTTTGATTTCTTTATCTGCTCTGATTGCTGTGGCCAAAACTTCCAAAACTATGTTGAATAGTAGTGGTGAGAGTGGGCACCCTTGTCTTGTCCCTGATTTCAGGGGGAATGCTTCCAGTTTTTCACCATTGAGGATAATGTTTGCTGTGGGTTTGTCATATATAGCTTTTAGAATAGACTTGTGGACTTTGTGGATGAGGGTAAGGGTGGGATGAGATGGGAGAAGGGCATTGAAGCATGTTAATTGTCATGCGTCTAATCAATCGCCAGCCCAGGATCGATGCTCGGGACTGGTGCAGCGAGATTTCCTGGGGGGGAGGGAGGAGGAAGGGGGGACCCGGAGGGGAAGCATATGTAAACCCATGGTGATATCATAATAATGTATGGCTAAAACAATAATTAAAAAAATAATAATAATAAAAAAAAATAAAAAAATTAAAAAAAAAAGAAAGAAACAGGTTGTTACTTAATTAGATTTAGTAAGTGAGTTGATTAAATGAAGTATAAATCTCTATTTTAAAAAAAATAAAAAATAAAAAAAAAATAAACACAGGGGCATACCTACATGCTGTTTTGTAGTCTGCTTTTTCCCTTTCGTGATATAGCATGAATTTCCCCCCAAGTCATTAGATAGTTTTCTGTTTGTTAGTCATTCAGTTGTGTCTGACTCTTTGCAACCCCATGTCCATGGAATTCTCCAGGCAAGAATACTGAAGTGGGTTGCCATTCCCTTCCCCAGGGGATCTTACCAGCCCAGGAATTGAACCTGAGTCTCTCACATTGCAGGCAGAGTCTTTATCATCTGAGCCACCAGGGAAGCCCAGATAGCTTTCTACAACATGGTTTTAATGCCTGCAAAAGCGTTCCATAAGCTGTTGTCCTTTTACCTTCAGGGCTCATTACTTCCTGCATCAGCAGGTTGACAGTGAGTGGAGGGAAATCCCCAAGTGCTTCCTGCACTGTGGAGCTGGCTGTAGGCCCAAGGACACATTTAAACACCACAGCTCCAGTTCCTGAAATTTGTTGCCTTGATGCCCCGGAATCAACCAAATTACAAACAAGCTCAGCTGATCCCACCCAGAGCTGTGCTCTTACTTCTCTGAGCCCTGGAATCAAGCCAAGCTTAGATAACCAGATTCCCTGGTAATTTCACATCTGCGCTTGGCATCCAGCACTGTGTGGGTAGAATGTCCCAGGGGTGGCTCGCCAGGCCACCCCAGTGCTGAGCTATTTGGGGAATAGCTTCCTTTCTTTGTCACCAATGAGCTTCTCTGGGCTTTAATGTGTTCAAAGTTCAGGTGGCCCTGGACCCCCCCGGGCGGCACTCTTGCTGAATTGGTTTTCAGGCTGTGCCACTTTAAACATGATTCGAGAAAAATTACCAGAGCCTCCACTCCATCTGTCTCTGGAAATGGTCTTTGTGCTCAGATCATTTGCCAGCGACACTCCATCTCCACAATTACCTCGGCTATTTTATCTTCATCTGTCTGAAACACTGAAGGGGGAGCAGCAGATAACGCTGTTATTTAAGTGGCGCGTTCAGCTTAAACACTTTTGCACCTCAGAGTCCAAAACACCCCAGGGCTGCCCTGGCCTCTCCTGGGGCCCCAGCCCCTGCACTGTCTTAAGGTTCCAAGAGTGATGAAGGAGGGCCACCCATGACACAGTTTCATCATAGCAAGACTGCATCCTTAGGAATGCAGGGACGAGTCTGAGCTCTGGCCGCAAGCAGAACCACCTCTTCACATGCCTTCGGGTCCCAGGGAAGCCCTATGCTGGAAAGGTCAAGGAGAGCAAAGGCCAGCCAGGATGTTAGCCTACCTGGTACCTACCCGTGGATCTTTTTACACACCTCCTTTAGATACACACTGTACACACCATGAGGAAGAAAGATGCCACCGCCTGCCTCTTGCCTTCAGGGAGATAAAATATCAAAAGATAATGAACAACACCAGGCAGTACATGCCAGGTTAATAATAACAGCCAGCAATGTTGAGCTCTTACTACATGCCAGGCATTCTGCTAAGCACTTCATCACATTGTCTTATTTACTCCTTGAAACTATCCTATGAGGTGGACATGATGAGCCTCATTTTTCAGATTAAGACACTGAGCTATGGGGAGATTAAAGCATTTGCCCCACGTCACACAAGCAGAGCTTGCAGCCAGAGCTCTCTGCTTTATTAGCAAGACATCGCTGCTTTCAAAAGGAGGAGTTAATTGGTGGAAGAGAGCAGGGCCCAACCTCACTTTCTAATAAAGCCAGTCCATTGGCGGGTATGAGGGACCATAATCTGATAATCTAATTTGGATCAGATTCAGGACCAGAATCTGATCCAAAGAATGTAGGGCAGCCCCTGCGGGTGGTGGACACAGCTCCTCCAGGCTCTGCTCCTCCTCCAGAGACATGTGTGGTCCTTGCATTACCCTCTCTGCCCCACCTTGAGAGGGAGATACTCTCTTTCCTTTTATTTCTTTCTCCTTTTAAAATGAGACTCTATTTCTTCCACTCAAGAATTGGGCCAAAACCAGAGGAACACTGGCCAGGTGGGCCTTGGGAGGGCTTAGGTCATTGTTCAGAGGACCTTGAAGTAGATACGCCCTGAGACATCACATGAGTTCAAGGTAAATAAGGGAGAAAGAGGAGCCTAAATCAGTACAGGACAAGCCACCGCAGACCTTAGCCTTGTGATGAGGGAGTCGGGGATGAGACAGGAGCCCAGGCAGAGGTAGGAAATGGATATGGCTTAGGTTGCCAGCCCCTGAGCAGGGTCTGAGACAAGGCTCTGGGGGTGACTCGGACTAGCAAGGGCTGGAGAACTGAGACCGAAGAGGAAGGAAGTGAAAACCCAGCACGTTAACAGGAAGTTTACCATTGGAGGCAATTGGGGCCCAACTGCACAGGGAACTCCTTGCAGCAACACAGAACAAACTAGCAGCTGTCCCACTCTAGGGATTAGGGCGTTGGGGTCTTAGCCCATCAATGCCTTCACAGGAACAGTTGAGGGCTGCTCCCATAGGAGATGACTCCCAGCATGCCAGCCCACCCCACCTGCTCAGGCTAAGCAAGCTCCTCCTACCGGAGAGGGAGCCCAGGCAGTCACAGGGGCTGCAGAAGAGAGCCCCGGCTGCATGGGCCTGGGCCAGGTGAGCAGCACCAACAAGGTCAGAGCCAGAGTAAACAGTAACTGGGAGGGAAGGGATGGAAGGACGCAGTGCAAGTCCTCAAGTTGAAAGGGCACCGAGGGCTGTGAGCTCCTGGTGAAGCCGTGTGAAGACCACGGCACAGTCAGGGATGGGGGTTTCTAGGGTCCAGGTTGGGCTGATGGAGAAGCAGCTCAGGGGGCAAGGCACCTGGCTCTCTGCCCCACGTGGACGCTGTCTGCAGCCCCTTCGGGGTCTTAGGGATGAGCTGACAGACAAGCCTGGGGCCAGACCCCAGGACATGGAAGGGCATCTTCTAGCTTCTAGCTTCCCTCCCTCCCACACTCTGCTTCCCGGACCCTTGACCTGGGGGCTGGATGATTTTCCTGCCTCCTCTGTCACAGCCCGGACCTACCGCCCGAGCCGTGACGGTGGCCCCAGAGCTGTCACTCTACAAACAGTGGTGGTCAGGTGTGACTGGTGCAGAAGCCAACATGAGAGTCCGAGACGGACATTTGTGATTTCACGTTCGGGAAACCCAGAACTTCAAACACAAGTGCTATTTCAATTTTCTCACTCCCATTCTTCTTTAACCTCAGGCTGAGGGAGGCATAAACCCTCTTTGATTTGTAGACTGAATTCTTTAAAGAGCCAGCTTGTCCTTTTTCTAATTTATTTTTTTTTCCTGCTGCTTAGGGTGGACACCAGGGGCACAAAATGGGAAGGCGCTACCTTGGTCAGATGGCTCCAAAAGCCAAAAATTGCTATAGGGACTATCAGGCTACCAATCCATCTTTCCTGCTAATCCAAAAGTCAAATAAGTCCACGGAGGGCTTTTTTTTTTCTAGAATTTCAGGCTCCCTTAGGACTAATTTCTCTGAAAGCTGCATTAAACTAATAGCACCATAAAAGGCCCATTGTGAGATGTAATTGGTTTGCAGGACTTTCCTATAAAAATAATAAAAGACTGCCAAAGGCAGTTTCCAAAGGTCAATTATCTCTGTGTTGCTTGAGTTGAATGGAGGTCAGTCCCAGAATTCCATTTTATAGGCATATTAATCAAAACCAGACTGCCCTACCCATCTGACCCCATCAGCTGTCCGAGGAGTCGTGGGCTCTCCACCTTATGCTCATCTCCTAAAGGACACTTTGGGCCCCTTTTTTTCCCAGAAGGATATGGGCCCATTGCCACAGAGAATGCAGAGCTGGGAGCTGAAGTTTTCAAGGCAGAATGAAAGGAAGAAAAGTTACACCCTGAGCACAAAAAAAAAAAAAAAAGGGAGAGAGTCAGGCCATGTGTTTAGAGATTAGGCAAGACAGGGCCCCTGTTCCCAAGTTGCTGGAGAAGTAGTTATGACTTTGGGCTATATTTGATCAAAACCAATTCAGAGAGTAAAGAATCTGCCTGCAATGCTGGAGACCTGGGTTCCATCCCTGGGTTGGGAAGATCCCCTTGAGGAGGGGATGGCAACCCACTGTAGTATTCTTGCCTGGAGAATCCCCATGGACAGAGGTGCCTGGCAGGCTCCAGTCCACAGGGTCTCAAAGAGTTGGATATGACTGAGTGACTAAGCACAATTTAAAGTAGCTTAAGGAAAAGTGACCCCGTGGACTGTAGCCTACCAGGCTCCTCTGTCCATGGGATTTTCCAGGCAAGAATACTGGAGTGGGTTGCCATTTTCTTCTCCAGGGGATCCTCCCGACCCAGGAATCGAACCCAAGTTTCCCACATTGTAGGCAGACACTTTTACCATCTGAGCCACCAGGGAAGTCCCAAGGAAAAGTGAAAAGTTCAGTTGGTTAACATAACAGGGGATTTTAAGGATGGCTGGATCCAAGCGCTTGAATGATGTCGACTCATTGATGAGAGGATATTCTCACCTGCCCATGTGTGTGTGTGTGTGTCCCTCTCCCTCCCCGTTAACCTCTCCTGCTCCCTCTTCCTCTCTCCCCATATCTATCTCTGCGCTGCTGGCTCTAGCTCTCAGACAAGCTCTCTGCCACATGGCCAGCAAGATCAGGCTGCCCTTGTCCCCCACTGAGCTATCTCAGTATAAAGAAATATTTTGACACTGTGTTCACACATCTATTCCAGGAAAAACTCTGATTATCACTGTTTGGATCACCTGCCCACTCCCTGGACCAATTGTTGTATCCAAGGGTCATCTGTGACAATAATATCTAGAGAGAGAGGGAATATATACAGGATCTTTAATAATTAACTGTATCACATTGAATAGGAGGAGAGGAGTTTCCCCCAAAGACAGGATGCTAGCAAACAAAACTTTGCCACCCAAAGAAAGTTATCCAAATTCAAAATTCACTCTACTGGTTAAATTAAAGTGCCTTCACTCCAAATAATCCAATAATCTATCCATCTCTCCTTTTTTCCACCCATCCATCCACCCATTCATCTGTTAAGGAAACATTGACGGGAACTGCCCACCTAGGCCAGGCACAATGATAGCCACTTGTGTGAGTTGTCTCTCAATAAGAAGTTCTGGTAAGTAACATGGGGCTGCCCCCCAAAACTAACCAGGGGAATCCAGGAGGGGCCAAAAGGAGGGAAGAGACATTGGTGCATATGTCCTTCCAGTCTCACTGAACCCTTCGCAATGGAATCCATCTTTACTGAGAAATTCAATCGCCACCAAGAAGAACCCTGAGTCAGACCAAATGCAGGCCAAGATAGTCGACTGGCCAGAGACAACCTGGAAACTAACCCCATTACCATAAAACCTGAGACTATGAACCACATGGCAGAGCAAGTCACCCTGGTTCCCATACTCTGCTGCTTTCTGCCCAGGCACCCCTTCCCAATAAAGTCTCTTGCTTTGTCAACATGTAGGTCTATTCAGACAATTCATTTCTGAGTGTTAGACAAGAGCCCACTCTCCGGCCCTGGAGGGAGTCCCCTTTCCTGCAACACATCCATCTACTCATTCATCCACCCACCCACCCATCTATCCATCCACGTATCTGGCAAAAGAGTTGGTTTGACAGTAACAGGATCTTCCCCTTCGCGTCCCTGCTCAAAATAAAATCTGAAAACAATTCCTCTTGCAGGACCCTAAGTCTCTAAAAGAATGAATTATCCCCAAGCCTTAGAGTCTGTAAGTCTCAAAAAGGAGAAATAAAAAAGTATAGAAGGTTATACATCAAAATATTAAAAATGGTTATCTCCAAATGGTGTGTGTGACTCCTTTTTTTCTTTGTATCATGTTTTCTAATCTTCCTGTAATAGAAACGTATTGCTTGCATAATTTTAAAAAGAAAAAGAAATCATGCTGAAAACCTCTCCGTCTCATTATTCTGATTCTATACTCACCAAGCAACACTTGGGGGACTTAAACTGGTTTCCCAAGTCAGGTTTGCTACTAAAGAGAGAACAGGCTGACCATCTCACTGAAAGACAATAGCTAGGTCTTTTGATAAAAATAATGTTGCTCAACCATGCTAGACTAGCAAGTCTTTTCAGAGTCTTGGACTACTCATGGGGTGCTGACCCAACAGCCAGTTTCTTCTTAGCGAAACCTGAAGGCAGCGCCCAAGGCCTTGGAGGATAAAAGCGTCTTTGCCTTCTCACAATAGCCCTGCAGTGGCTGGTCACGTTTGCAGCCAGCCACTGGGCCGTTACTCGTTAGCAGCTAAGTAAAAGCCAGTGCATTTTCTACCATCGACATGAGAGAGTAGTCTATCGATGTAATCAGTGATTGTCCGCCCTGAGCATGAAAGGGATGTGACCTTCCTGGGAACAGCGGTAGAAACGTTCCAGCTGGGGCTAGGGGCTGCATAAAGAGTTATTTCTATGTTGAGAATAAAAGTGGAAATTACTAGGCCTTTGAAATAGCTTACACTTAGATCGTAATATTTCGGATAGGATCAAAGTGCCTGGCTATGGCACAGGACTTTTCATGGAGTCCTTTGTCACACAGGTATGGAAATACACATGGCAGTCAGTCAAAAGTATTTGAAACTTTTATATCCAGACTCATGTTGGAGGAGGTAGGATTACTGATCAAATAAGGAATACAGGTTTTAAGGGAGGTTGGTGCTTCTCAGATGGGAAACCATCAAATGATTGACCTCCAAGTTTCATAATATTCATGTGGACCCTGAATCTGATATATCTGATATGTTTTCCAAGGAAAACAGCTATCACTCAGTAATAAGCTAACATTTCCTATTCATCTCCTACGATTTATATGTGTTATTTCAAGTAGTCCCTTTACAACAACCCTACATATTTTAGAAGGTAGGAAATCATTGACTAAAACTAGTAACTGGAAGAACAAGACTTGAGTCCAAGCCTGTCTTGACTCCATCCTATATCCCTTCCATGAACCCTGTGTGTCCTTCTCTGCTGCTGCTGCTGCTGCTAAGTTGCTTCAGTCGTGTCCGACTCTGTGCGACCCCAAAGACGGCAGCCCACCGGGCTCCCCCATCTCTGGGATTCCCTAGGCAAGAACCCTGGAGTGGGTTGCCATTTCCTTCTCCAGTATCCTTCTCTTCCAGGCCCCAAAGGTTTGCATGTAGCATGCACATTTTCAGGCATTGCATGTATGATAAGCTTGTGCAGTGCTCAGGAGCCACATTTTCAGCATCAACTCTATTAATATGCAGGCAATGTAAAAGGATGCCAAGCGAGAAAAAGTCAAATGAAAAAGGAAAATAGAAGGTAGAGTTAACTCTGAAAGAGTAAAATCAATTTACAGAATCCTTCCACCACATAGAGAGCAGCGGCTGAGCAGTGGGTTCAGGACGAATCTGGCCATTTCTGGTTTAAATACGACCTCTTCAGAGGAAATTTCCTGAGGTGTCAGGTAGGCATAATTCTAAAATGCAGCGCTAAACATCAGCAGGGAAATAAATCCTGAGGTTATAAATCCCATAAGGAAACAGTAAAAATGCCTCTGACTAGGTAACAGCATGACACACCAATGTTCCAGAAAGACAAACATAAACATAAGTTGCTGCCTTCTTTAAAAAAATAAGTGGTGACAAATTGACTCTTGCTATTGGCCAAGTCCTTCCTATTAGTGCTCAGAAAGTTACAGGGACCCGGGGCCTGTTCTCAGAGGGAGCTTTTCTGGGAGGGGTGCTGGCTAAACCCAGTTTATTTCTTCTAATTCTCAGACTGGGAAAAGTACAAATCTCTCTTTAGACGTTTATAGAAAACAGAACTGGCTTATTGAGAGTGTGGCTTTTGTCTTGTTGTTCTTCACAATAACAAGAGGATTTAGATACCCACTTGTGTTTATGAAGTATAAATCCTGTTTAAATCTATAGAAGTTAAAAAGACACGTGATGGTTCTTTGGGGAAGAAAGCAGTGTTGGTGTCAAATCGTACTGAGCAGTGTTCTCTGCTCTTGTGAGATATTCATGAAGCTCCAGGTCTTCAGCAAGGAGAGTTGAGACTAGGAAACTCATTTCAAATCATATCTCAGGTACGTGTCTGAACCAAAATAAGATAAAAGTCATTAATTTTTTTTTCTATTAAGCCAGCCAGCACAAGTGGAATAGTTCTCTCCTTTTCTTATTTGATCCTGAAATCTGCTAAGTACAAGAGCCAAGATTCCTGTCCTAAATCTTCAAAGTACTGCACAAAATTGTTCTTTTCCTTCTTCCTTAAGCAAAAACAACAAGGTGTGAACAAAACTGTCATTCAACATGTTAATTAAAACAGGGAGATATAATTAGCTGCTACAAGCATGTCTTTCTCACTGCAAACATTAGTGATGCCAAGGAGATTAATGTCTCTATCACTGTTAGGGTAACAGCCCACCTGATGGATAGGTGTGTTCTACCTGCCTTGATTTGGTAACACAATGTCCTAAATTAATTTCTGGATGATTTCCCCAGGCTTTTTCACAGATGAAGAGAGTCATAGAGGCCAAAGACATCCTCAGACAAATCTTAATATCTGTGATCATAAACATCCTTAGACCAAACCACTTAACTTCCTGCAATAATGTAAATGGGGGTAATGCTAGGCAGGCAGCCCACACTGGCCCTGAAACTCAGGGCAAAGCTGGAACAATCTCAGATTGTAGCAAACTACACAGCTAGC
Source organism: Antilocapra americana (assembly GCA_007570785.1). Classification (NCBI taxonomy): domain Eukaryota; kingdom Metazoa; phylum Chordata; class Mammalia; order Artiodactyla; family Antilocapridae; genus Antilocapra; species Antilocapra americana. Next base: position 2,660,989 of record ML664183.1, read on the forward strand.
ACTCAAGGATTTAAACATCTAAACTAAAAACCCCACTGCCTTCAGTCTATATTTGACCCCATAACAAAATGTTGAGACTTTATCTTTAGCAGATTTTGTTTAGATGAGGTTATACAAATTATTTGGACTTTCCAGATTGCCCTAGTATTAAAGAACTATCTGCCAATGCAGGAGACATAAGAGACTCAGGTTCAATTCCTGAGTTGGGAAGATCCCCTGGAGGAGGAAATGGCAACCCACTCTAGTATTCTTGCCTGGAGAATTCCATGGACAGAGGAGCCTGGTAGGCTACACATGGGGTCACACAGAGTCAGACACGACTGAGTGACTCACACTTTCACTTTCAATATTGGAGTTGGGAGGGCTTCTTCCAATGTGTCTGCCGGAGCTTTCTTCAGTGAACACATTCTCTGATAGCTTAATACATGATCTTCCCCACTCTGCTTCAACATTTCAGATGTAAACAGTCTCCATGTTTGAGGTCAAGAGGGTCATATTGGAGGCAACCTGTTGCATTGACAGACTGCAAACATGTACAGGCCATTCTGTCTTCCATTTGCTGGAGATTGTCTCTTACTTGTCATTGATTGTGGTCGTACGCTCAGCGACTCCACAGAATACATCAACTCCCCTTATAACTTAGCAACCCCTCACCTAGCTAGAGACAGCAGTATCATCCCTCCAAGCAAGAGTGTTGGGCTCAAACAAGTACAAAAGTCCCAGTAGGTAAGCTATGTGGGACCCTGGGTAAACAGAGAACAGCTCATCCAAAGGGATGAGCAATGACTTAGCATCATGCAAATTTGTGATAGTTAAATGAAGATCCAGTGCTGCCGGAGTTCCCAAATTTCCAAGTGAAGCGTGAAATCTGGGTTTGTATTTCAAATATCCCAGTTTCTGAAAGTTGACAACCAAATCAGAAAATAATTTTAAACATCATGTAGGCCAAATGAAACACATCTGCCAGCCAGATTGAAATCACAAGAACACAAGCTGGAATTCACTTCTCTAAATCTTTTCTCCTCTGAGCCGTGGGCATGGCAGTTTAGATGACAATGTCAAACACTGTTTGGAGTCTCTTTTTATTTGTATTGCCCTATACACTGGCCTGCAGAAATGGTAGTGTCTTGCTGAGAGCATATATTTGCATTTACCTGGAGGCTTTCTTTTTTAAATAATTTCAACTAAACTAATTCCTAATTCAAGACTGTGCATGTGTGCTCAGCTGTGTCCAATTCTTTGTGACCCCTTGGGCTGTAGCCTGCCAGGCTCCTCTGTTCATGGAATTTTCCAGGAAAGAATACTGGAGCAGGTTGCCATTTCCTACTTCAGGGGACCTTCCCAACCCAGACTGAATCCTTGTCTCTTGCATCTCCTGCATTGGCAGGTGGATTCTTTACCACCGCATCACCCATACAAGGTTACCTGCATGAATACAAATTGGTTATAAGTGGCTTAGGTAATTAGCCAACATCATTAGTCATACATCCATGTGTGGCCTTATGAAATTCACTTAAACTCTCTGAGGCTCAATTTCCTCATCTGAAAACATGGATAAAAGAATATCTTCCTTTGTTGCTCAGTCGCTCAGTTGTGTCCGACTCTTTGCCACCCCACGGACTGCAGCATGTCAGGCTTCCCTGTCCTTCACCATCTCCTGGAGCTTGCTCAAACTCATGTCCATTGAATCGGTGATATTTTCCTTGGTAAAATTTAATTACTACCATCCCTTCTCTGATTGAGATTGCAATGGACTAGAATTAGTGATTCGCTTCCAAAGAACAGAGTATGGAAAGGGGAAAATGTCACTTGACAGTGGAGAAACCTGGCAAACACTACCTTAACCAAGTGATAAAGGTGAATATCATTGGTGATGTTACATGCCTGTCATGCTCCTCTTGACATGAAGGGATTACAAGGGCACTTCCCCTCTGTGATAGTCTCCACCCACCCCCCACCCCCCAAAAAAACTAGAACTTCAATTCATTTATTAGGAAAACATTAGAAAAGTTCATATTAGAGGCATATCTACGAACTATTGTTTGAAGGAAGAGGAAGTAATTGGTTGGGTCGAATGTTGTTAAGAGATTGTATAAGATTAGGACAGGGAGGTTTCTACTGATTTGACTATTTCCACAGGGGTGACTGAAAACTGAAGCTAGATTGGAAAGGGTAGAGGAGTGGGTGGGACCAAGGATAGATAATGGGTTCAAGAAGATTTTCTGGAAAAAATACTGGGATATGAGTGGAAGGAGGATGTGAAATCAAGGAAGATGGTTGTTGGTTTCTAATGGGCCATGCTAGCAAATATCTATAAGTGAATGAGGATGATCTTATAGATTAGGACAGACCAGTGATGCAGAAGTGAGCTAATAAAACTTGCTGAAACAGCATGTTCTTGAGAAAGTGAGGAGATAAGACCCAGAACACAAGAGGCTGACCTTCTAAAGAAGTAGAGAGGGGGAGCATATGTAAACCCATGGCGATATCATGTCATTGTATGGCAAAACTAATTAAAAAAAAAGAATCTTATATTATAAACTTAAAAAAAAAGAAGTAGAGATACTTTTCACCTCTTAATGGAAGGAAGTAAAAATAGACAAAGCTCTAAGTAAATTTCTAGATTGGCTGGTGGAGAGAGTATGGCTTCTACATTCTCAATTAGGTATAAAACAAGCCATGAGTTAAAATTAAAAGGTAAGGGGAGAGGAAGGCTGGTAAAAAAGGAGCATACTTACACTAGGAGCATTGCCAGTCCATTGTAAGTCATATGGAAGGAAAGGAGGAAAAGAGATAAATAATAACAAAGCAGCAAAGTCTACCTTTTGAAGGGCTCAGTGATGTAGGAAAAACTGTGCACTGTTTATTCTGGAGCATATTTTTGGAAAAACAGGAAAAAGAATATTTAAAATCAAGACTTCAAGACTACAAGTAATTGGAATAATTCATAGTAAGTGGGATAATTGGATGGTGACTTGAGGCAGAAGGGAGGAAAAGTTATTGGATGTAAGGATCTCAAGGACTCAGAGCCCAGCACACTGTATGGGTCATCCACACAGTTGTTGATGTCACCAGAAGCAATGAGAGAAGTAGGCATGGAAAAAGCACAATGAGCCACTATCCAAGGCATGTGCAGACTCATGAGAAGAGTGGGTGTGGATGAATGAACTTCATTCTAGGAGGTGGAGGTGGGTGTGTAGGAGAGCCTAGGAGGTGGTTGTGTAGATCAATGAACTTCAAAGAGTTGATGGAAGATACTGTAGGATGGCCCAACTTCAAACACACTAATAGTTTGAAGGAGAAAAGAATAGGAATTAGAGTAGAAAGGCAGAACAAAGATGACGCCTCCCCCATATCCTCAACCTGAAGTGGTGTATATAGTATATGAGCTGTAAGAAGAAAAAGTCTCTACTCAAGAGAGATGCAAAGAAATGAGCCAAGGCTCCCTTAGGGCAAGGAGAGGAGGAAGGGGAAGTCTACTCAGAATTAAAGGTTGAGAATGTTGGAAGTTGCTGACCAAAAGTCAGAGTTCAGAGGGCACAGTGAGGGTGAGGAGAGATAGAGGGTTGGGTCAGTTTGAATAGTATGAGAATGGGATGGCCATGAGCTTGTACTCCCATCAGGAGGAGAAAGGGCTTCCTTGGTGGCTCACTGGTAAAGAATCCGCCTGCCAATGCAGGAGACATGGGTTTGAGCTCTAGTCTGGGAAGATCCCATATGCCTTGGAGCAGCTAAGCCCATGCACCGCAACTATTGAGCCTGTGCTCTGGAGCCCAGGAACCACAACTACTCATGTGCTGCAACTACTGAAGCCCGTGAGCCCTAGAGTCCATTGCTCAGCAACAAGAGAGGCCACCGCAATGCAATGAATAGTAGCCACTGCTCATTGCAACTAGAGAAAAGCCCATGCAGCGTGAAGACCCAGAACAGCCAAAAATAAATATGTTTTTAATGAATAAAAATCTCAATATCATGAGGAAGGGCATGATTGGACTAGGTAAAAAGGCATATCAGTTCAAATCCTGCCTCTGAAAATCAACCTCCAGGACCCCAGAGGCTGCCTCCTCTCTCACTGGTGAGGTCAAGTGTGTCTGAAGACAGCTTTCAAAGAGGCGATACTGTGTGTAAGGCAGTCATTCTCAAGCCTGGTTGTGCAGCAGAACCACATGGGAGCTTTAAAAACATCCTGATGCCCACATTGCACCTGGGCCAATAAAATCAGAGTCTGGAGGGGAGGGACCAGACATCAGCATTTTTGAAAGTTCCCCAAGTGATTCCCATAGCAACCAGGTTTGAGAACATGGATTCCCCTCCCAAAGATTCTGGGCTGTGGCCTGGGCATTAGGGTCATTGAAAGCCTTTGTGATGATAGCTATAACTGTTACTGTTATATTGTACTTATTCAGTTCCCTTGCACCATCACAATGAGAAGGAAGAAAAGGCATTATCTTCATTTAAATAGAAGAAAACAATGTTATTCTAGAACTAGAGGAACGAATCCCTGGCATTCTGTCTCAGATTAATTGTAAGAAAAACTAATTGCTTATGTGAAAGAGATAAAATTGACACAATATACTTTAATAGGTGTTCAAGTTTGTAACACTCATTTAAACAGCAAAACAGAAGGCTTCACAATCTGAAGATTCTTGACTATATTCATTCAGACAACAGTTAAATATTTTTCATAATGTTTATTATCCATTCAATTGACCACTTGGAACAATATTTTAAAATTCTCCAGACTATTACTAGGAGCAAGGAGATGATTTTTAGAGGGTAGTAATTAAAGCTGACACTGATTAAATTAAAAAAATTAAAAGCTGACACTGACTGAGTACTTATGATGTGCCAGGCACTGTGCAAATATCACATATGGTTTCCTGTAACCCTCATAACAATTCTATGAGATAGGTATTGTTATTATCCCCAATTTATAAATGAGAGTCCAAAGTCTGGAGAGGCTACTTAACCAGCCTGAGCTCAAAGAGCTTGGGAAGTTATGGATTCAAATTAAAACGTCCATGTGGTCCCAAAACCTGTATGCTCTTAACCACTATGCCATCCTGTCTACTTACAAGATTCCATAGGCCACAAAAGGGAATCGAATTGTAGGCAGAGATGGAATTAGCCTCTGAGAAAAAGTACAGACATTCTCTCTTACTTGAAATACAAGAGGAAAAGGGTAGCCAGGGGAAAAAATGTAAAGGAATTTGTAAGTGAAGAGGAGAAAAATGCAAAAATTCTAAAATTTATAAGGACAGTGTTACATTTTCTAAGTGTTTAGCACAAAAAATTATATATAGTATAAACTCAGACATATATACTGATGACTAAATACTCTTTCAATTGTCATTGTATCATTAGACAAGAAACCTTAATGAAAATAGTCACTGTCAAAGAGCTTAGGCACTGGAAGCCTTTTGTTCATTTTTAAATTGTTATATTTATTATAATCATAATGTGTGTATTAATATCTTTGAAAATATAAATACTAGGAGGAAAAAGAGAGAGAAATAAGGGAGGGAGGGAGGAAACATTCTTCCTTCCAGGAAAAAGCCAGTTAATAAATGGAAAAGGAATGATATAATAAGAAAATCACCATCTGGCAAAATATTATAACTGCTATAGATTCAGGGAAGAATCATCAATAGTGCAAAAAAAATTTAAGGAGGAAAAAATATTGACATAGTCCTAAATTACTTACCTATTTTATACGTATATATATATATATACATATATATATATATATATATATGTTAGTTGCAATGGGTTGAGGAGTAAATTTGCAGTGGAGAAACACAGTGATACCACCTTCAGCAAAACATTAAACTTAACGTAATCAGAAGGGGAATGATGTGGTGCAGTGTCTTCTGTCTCCTGATATGGTGCAATGAGAAGAACTCAGCATAACTTCTGTGATAATCTGCCAAAATTGTAGGACCTAAATTATAGGATAATATACAAAATCTGAATAAAGTCTCTAGATTAGAAAATATTATTCAGTGTTAATTTTTCTAAGGTTGATTTTATTGGAGTTATGTGACAGAGTTCCTTGTTTTTAGGAAATACATTCTGAAGCATTTGGGAGTAAAGGGGCATCTCTCTTAAATGGGTTCAGAAAAAAACAGATAAATGAATAAAGCTAAAGTAGTAAAATGATAGCAGTTGGTTAACCTGGGTAAAACATATCAATAAACACTTTGTACAATTCTTGCACTTTTTTCGTAAGTCTAAAAACAAGTTTTATTTGAAAAAAAATCTTTTGAATAGGACTCTAAGGTAATTCACAAGCAATTTAAATATCTACCAAAACAAAGTTGCATACTCTTTAAAGACAACAAAATCTAGACACTCAATAGTGTAATACTCACAGTATTTAACATACAAAATAAAATTACCAGACTTGCAAAGATGCAGGAAAATGTGACCCAAACCAGAAGAAAATTCAGTCAGTAGAAATAGCCATAAATTCTATAGATGATGTAATTAGAAGACAGGGATTTCAAAACAGCTATGGTAAAAATAAAAATAGCTAAAGTACCTAAAGAATGAGTGAACATAAAGAGGAGAGAGATGAAAAATACAAAAGTAACCAAATGACACTTCTAAAGCTGAAAAAATGTGAAATAAGAAATTTACTGAATGAGGTTTCAGTTCAGTTCACTCAGTCATGTCTGACTCTTTGCGACTCCATGGACTGCAGCATGCCAGGCCTCCCTGTCCAGCACCAACTCTCCCAGTTTACTCAGACTCATGTCCATTGTGTTGGTGATGCCATCCAACCACCTCATCCTCTGTCGTCCCCTTCTCCTTCTGCCCTCACTCTTTCCCAGCATCAGGGTCTCTTCAAATGAGTCAGTTCTTCCCATCAGGTGGGCAAAGTATTGGAGTTTCAGCTTCAGCATCAGTCCTTTCAATGAACACCCAGGACTGATTTCCTTTAAGGTGGACTGGTTGTATCTCCTTGCAGTCCAAGGGACTCTCAAGAGTCTTCTCCAACACCACAGTTCAAAAGCATTAATTCTTCAGTGCTCAGCTTTCCTTAAAGTCCAACTCTCACATCCTTACATGACTCCTGGGAAAACCATAGCTTTGACTAGACGGACCTTTGTCAGCAAAGCAATGTCTCTGCTTTTTAATATGCTGTCTAGGTTGTTCATAGCTTTTCTTCCAAGGAGCAAGCATCTTTTAATTTCACGGCTGCAGTCACCATCTGTAGCGATTTTAGAGCCCTACAAAGTAAAGTATGGCACTGTTTCCTCCGTTTCCCTATTGCCATGAAGTGATGGGGCTGGATGCCATGGTTTTAGTTTTCTGAATGTTGTGCTTTAAGCCAACTTTTTCACTCTCCTCTTTCACCTTCATCAAAAGGCTCTTTAGTTATTCTTCACTTTCTGCCATAAGGGTGGTGTTATGTGTGTCTGAGGTTATTGATATTTCTCGTTGCAATCTTAATTCCAGCTTGTGCTTCCTCCAACCCAGTGTTTCTCATGATGTACTCCTCTGCACATAAGTTAAATAAGCAGGGTGACAATATATAGCCTTGACATACTCCTTTCCCAATTTGGAACCAGTCTGTTGTTCCATGTCCAGTTCTGCCTGTTGCTTCCTGACCTGCATACAGACTTCTCAAGGGGCAGGTCAGGTGGTCTGGTACTCCCATCTAATTTTCCAGTTTGTTGTGATCCACACAGTCAAATGCTTTGGCATAGTCAAGAGAGCAGAAATAGATGTTTTTCTCGAACTCTCATGCTTTTTCACTGATCCAGCGGATGTTGGCAATTTGATCTCTGGTTCCTCTGCCTTTTCTAAAATCATCATGAACATCTGGAAGTTCACAGTTCACGCTTGGAGAATTTTGAACATTACTAGCATGTGAGATGAGTGCAATTAAGATACATTATATCAGTTGAATAAAGATTAGAATATTTATAGACTCATAACTAGAAATATGTACCAGAAAACATATAACAATAAACAAAGGGAGAAGTTGGTAAAAGGGTATAAGCTTTCAGTTATAAGAGGAATAAGGTCCAAGAATTCAAGTATAACATGGTGACTATAGTTGCACTGAATTATATAATTGAAATTTGCTGACAGCAAAACTTCAATGTTCTCACTACTCCCCCCAGATAAAGGTAAATATGTGAGATGATGAATATGTTAATTAATTCAAAGGGGTGGGGGTTCCTTTTACAATGAATATGTATACCAAACCATCCTGTCATACACTTTAAATATCTTACCATTTGTCAATTATACCTCAACAATGCTAAAAAGAAACAGTGCAAAAGCAGACAGGTGAAGAGAAATGGATGAGACAAATAGAAAACAAATAGAAAGATGGTAGACCTAAACTAAAGAATATTGATAACTGCTTTAAATGTAATTGGTCTAATCCCTCCAATTAAAAGGGCTAGATTGCTCTCCATACTGAACTTAAACAGGAAAAACAGCAATATTTCACTATATGCTATCTATTAGTACAGTGAAGATACTTCAATATAAGGATGTGTGCATGCTAAGCAGTTGCTTCAGTTGTGTCTAACTCTTCTCAACCCTATGGACTGTAGCCCGCCAGGCTCCTCTGTCCATGGGATTCTCCAGGCAAAAATATTGGAGTGGGTTGCCATGCCCTCCTCCAGGGGACCTTCTCAACCCAGGAATAGAACTCACTTCTCTTACAGGAGTCTCTTGGATTGGCAAGTGGTTCTTCACCAGTAGCACCACCTGGCAAGCCCAATTAAGGATACCAATAGCTTACGTATAATAGGATGGGAAAAACTATAATATAAAAACACCAATAATAATAAAACCAGAATAACTATATTAATATTAGACAAAGTAGACTTTGAGATACTCAGTATTACCAGGAATAAAAAGAGAAGATTTTCATAATAACAGGGTCAATTTATCAAGAAGATAAAATCCTAAATGTCTATGCACTAATTTTAAACCTTCAAAATACAGCATCAAAAAACTGACAACAGTGAAAGGCTAGACAAAGCCACAGTCACATTTAGAGCTTTGTCACTCCATTCTCAGCCATCAATAGAACAAGTAAAAAGAAAACCAGTAACAATTTAGAAGACAAGACTTGAACAACACTAGCAAGCTAACTTGACATAATTGACAGTTACACAACATTCCACCCCACAAAAGCAAAATATACATTATTTTCAAGGTCATATAAAACAGCTGTCAAGATAGTCAATACTCCAGGCCAATGAAACAAATTGCAGTCATTTTGGAATGGTTCTAAGCATACAGGACATGTTCTCTGATGATAACAGAATTAAATTAAAAATTAGTAACAGAAAGATAACTGAAGAAGCACCTAGGTGTTTGTGAAATTAAAAAATATGGTTCTAAATAGTCCATGAGTCAGAGAAACAGTCACACAGGAAAGCAGAAGCTAATCAGACTGAATAATAATGAAAACACAACATATTAAAATGTGGGGTGCATTTTAGGCAGAGCTTAGAAATATATAGTTCTAGGAGCGTGCGGGCGCCGCGACCACCGAGGGGCGTGTGCCCGGCTTCCTTCTGGCTCTTCGGAGCGAGAGCCGAGCCGAGGCGCCGCGGGCGCGGGTGCAGGAGCAGGACTTGCGGCAGTGGGGCCTCACAGATGCTTTCCTTGCCGTGAAATACCTGCCAGGTTGTAAGACCAAAGACAGAGGCAGAAAAGTATTGCATGCTGGTTTTAATAAAAAGGAGAGAGCAGAGGAGTACAAGAAATCCTGTGGCTGTAACAGTGAGGAAACCTAGACTCACCCACCAGAAAACCACACAAGCCTTCCCATCCAGGAAACTTCGACAAACCACACATCCAACCCCTCCCATAGAGAGGAATCCCCACAATAAAGGGACAACACAGCAAGATAAACAAGATGAAAAGGCAGAGAAATACCCAGCAAGTAAAGGAACAGGATAAATACCTCCTTGACCAAACAAAAGACGAAGAGATAGGAAGTCTACCTGACAAAGAATTCCGAATAATGATAGTGAAAATGATCCAAAACCTGGAAAATAAGTTGGAGTTACAGCTCAATAACCTGCAGGCAAGGATTGAGAAGATGCAGGTAAGCTTTAACAAGGACTTAGAAGAAGTGAAAAAGAGACAAAATACAATGAATAATGCAATAAATGAGATCAAAAACACCCTGGAGGGAACCAACAGTAGAATAACAGAGATAGAAGACAGAATAAGTGAGGTAGAAGACAGAATGACAGAAATAAATGAAACAGAAAGGAAAAATGAAAAAAGAATTAAAAGAAATGAAGACAACCTTAGAGACCTCTGGGACAATATTAAACGCACCAATATTCGAATCATAGGAGTCCCAGAAGAAGAAGACAAAAAGAAAGACCATCAGAAAATTCTTGAAGAGATAATTGTAGAAAACTTCCCTAAATTGGGGAAGCAAATACCCACTCAGGTCCAAGAAACACAGAGAATCCCAAATAGAATGAACCCCAAGCGGGACACCCCAAGACACATACTAATCAAATTGGCAAATATCAAATACAAAGACCAAATATTAAAAGCAGCAAGGGAGAAGCAAAAGATAACTCACAAGGGGAATCCCATAAGGATAACAGCTGATCTCTCAACAGAAACGCTTCAGGCCAGAAGGGAATGGCAAAACATACTTAAAGTCATGGAAGAAAACAATCTACAACCCCGACTACTCTACCCAGCAAGGATCTCATTCAAATTTGAAGGAGAATTCAAAATTTTCTCAGACAAGCAGAAACTGAGAGAATTCAGCAACACCAAACCAGCCCTCCAACGAATGCTAAAGGATCTTTCCTAGATAGGAAACACCGATGGGATAGATAATCTGGAACCCAAAACAATAAAATAAATGGCAGCGGGATCATACTTATCAATAATTACCTTAAATGTAAACGGGCTGAATGCCCCAACCAAAAGACAAAGATTGGCCGATTGGATACAGAAACAAGACCCCTATATATGTTGTCTACAAGAGACCCACCTCACACCTAGGGACACATATAGACTGAAAGTTAAAGGCTGGAAAAAAATATTCCATGCAAATAAAGACCAAAAGAAAGCAGGAGTGGCAATACTCATATCAGATAAAGTAGACTTTAAAATAAAGGCAGTGAAAAGAGATAAAGGTGGACATTACATAATGATCAAAGGATCAATCGAGGAAGAAGAAATAACAATTATAAATATTTATGCACCTAACATAGGAGCTCCACAATATGTAAGGCAAATGCTAACAAATATGAAAGGGGAAATCAACAACAACACAATAATAGCAGGAGACTTTAATACACCACTCACACCAATGGATAGATCAACTAGACAGAAAAGTAACAAGGAAATTCAAACTTTAAATGAAACAATAGACCAACTAGACCTAATTGATATCTATAGGTCATTCCACCCCAAAACAAGGAATTTCACCTTTTTCTCAAGTGCACACGGGACCTTCTCCAGGATAGATCACATCCTGGGCCATAAATCTAACCTTGATAAATTCAAAAATATTGAAATCATCCCAAGCATCTTTTCTGACCACAATGCAGTGAGATTAGATATCAACTACAGGAGAAAACCTCTCAAAACTTCCAACATATGGAGGCTCAACAACACACTGCTGAATAACCAACGAATCACAGAAGAAATCAAAAATGAAATTCAGTTATGCATGGAAACGAATGAAAATGAAAACACAACAGCCCAAAACCTATGGGACACTGTGAAAGCAATGCTAAGGGGAAAGTTCATAGCAATACAAGCTCACCTCAGGAAACAAGAGAAAAATCAAATAAATGACCTTACTATACACCTAAAGCAACTAGAAAGGGAAGAGATGGAGAAGCCCAGGTCTAGTAGAAGGAAAGAAATCTTAAAGATCAGGGCAGAAATTAATGCAAAGGAATCAAAAGTGACCATAGCAAAAATCAACCAAGCCAAAAGCTGGTTCTTTGAGAAGATAAATAAAATTGACAAACCATTAGCCAGACTCATCAAGAAACAAAGGGAGAAGAACCAAATCAACAGAATTAGAAATGAAAATGGAGAGATCACAACAGAAAACACAGAAATACATAGGATCATAAGAGACTATTATCAGCAACTATATGCAAATAAACTGGACAATTTGGATGAAATGGACAAATTCCTAGAAAAGTATAACTTTCCAAGACTAAACCAGGAAGAGATAGATAATATCAATAGACCCATCACAAGCACGGAAATTGAAACCGAAATCAGAAATCTTCCAAAAAACAAAAGCCCAGGACCAGATGGCTTCACAGCTGAATTCTACCAAAAATTTAGAGAAGAGCTAACACCTATTCTACTCAAACTCTTCCAGAAAATTGCAGACGAAGGTAAACTTCCAAACTCATTCTATGAGGCCTCCATCACCCTAATTCCAAAACCTGGCAAAGATGCCACAAAAAAAGAAAACTACAGGCCAATATCACTGATGAACTTAGACGCAAAAATCCTCAACAAAATTCTAGCAAATAGAATCCAACAACACATCAAAAAGATCATACATCATGATCAAGTAGGCTTTATCCCAGGGATGCAAGGTTTCTTCAATATTCGTAAATCAATCAATGTAATACACCACATTAACAAATTGAAAAATAAAAATCACATGATTATCTCAATAGATGCAGAGAAAGCCTTTGACAAAATTCAACATCCATTTATGATAAAAACCCTCCAAAAAGCAGGAATAGAAGGAACATTCCTCAACATAATAAAAGCTATATATGACAAACCCACAGCAAACATTATCCTCAATGGTGAAAAACTGGAAGCATTCCCCCTGAAATCAGGGACAAAACAAGGGTGCCCACTCTCACCACTACTATTCAACATAGTTTTGGAAGTTTTGGCCACAGCAATCAGAGCAGATAAAGAAATCAAAGGAATACAGATTGGAAAAGAAGAAGTAAAACTCTCTCTGTTTGCTGATGACATGATCCTCTATATTGAAAACCCTAAAGACTCTACGAGAAAATTACTAGAGCTAATCAGTGAATATAGCAAAGTTTCAGGATACAAAATCAACACACAGAAATCCCTGGCATTCCTATACACTAACAGTGAGAAATCAGAAAGAGAAATTAAGGAAACAATCCCATTCACCATCGAAACAAAAAGAATAAAATACTTAGGAGTATTTCTACCTAAAGAATCAAAAGACTTGTATATAGAAAACTATAGAACACTGATGAAAGAAATCAAGGAGGACACAAACAGATGGAGAAATGTACCGTGTTCATGGATTGGAAGAATCAATATAGTGAAAATGAGTATACTACCTAAAGCAATCTATAGATTCAATGCAATTCCTATCAAGCTACCAGAGGTCTTCTTCAAAGAATTAGAACAAATAATTTCTCAATTTGTATGGAAATACAAAAAACCTCGTATAGCCAAAGCAATCTTGAGAAAGAAGAATGGAACTGGCGGAATCAACCTACCTGACTTTAGGCTATACTACAAATCCACAGTCATTAAGACAGTATGGTACTGGCACAAAGACAGAAACATAGATCAATGGAACAGAATAGAAAGCCCAGAGATAAATCCATGCATCTATGGACACCTTATCTTTGACAAAGGAGGCAAGAATATACAATGGAGAAAAGACAACCTCTTTAACAAGTGGTGCTGGGAAAACTGGACAGCCACTTGTAAAAGAATGAAACTAGATCACTTTCTAACACCATACACAAAGATAAACTCAAAATGGATTAAAGATCTAAGCATAAGACCAGAAACTATAAAACTCCTAGAGGATAACATAGGCAAAACACTCTCTGCTATAATCCAAAGCGGGATACTCCATGACCCACCTCCCAGAATATTGGAAATAAAAACACGAATAAACAAATGGGACCTAATTAAAATTAAAAGCTTTTGCACAACAAAGGAAACTATAAGCAAGGTGAAAAGACAGCCTTCAGAATGGGAGAAAATAATAGCCAATGAAGCAACAGACAAACAATTAATCTCAAAAATTTACAAACAACTCCTGCAGCTCCATTCTAGAAAAATAAACAACCCAATTAAAAAGTGGGCCAAAGAACTTAACAGACATTTCTCCAAAGAAGATATAAAAATGGCTAACAAACACATGAAAAGATGCTCAACATCACTCATTATCAGAGAAATGCAAATCAAAACCACAATGAGGTACCACTTTACACCAGTCAGAATGGCTGCCATCCAAAAGTCTACAAGCAATAAATGCTGGAGAGGATGTGGAGAAAAGGGAACCCTCTTACACTGTTGGTGGGAATGCAAACTAGTACAGCCACTATGGAAAACAGTGTGGAGGTTCCTTAAAAAGCTGCAAATAGACCTGCCATATGACCCGGCAATCCCACTGCTGGGCATATACACCGAGGAAACCAGAATTGAAAGAGCCACGTGCACCCCAATGTTCATCGCTGCATTGTTTACAATAGCCAGGACATGGAAGCAACCTAGATGCCCATCAACTGACGAATGGATAAGAAAGCTGTGGTATATATACACAATGGAATATTACTCAGCATTAAAAAAAAATTCATTTGAAGCAATTCTACTCAGATGGACGAAACTGGAGCCCATTATCCAGAGTGAAGTAAGCCAGAAGCAAAAACAACAATACAGTATATTAACACATATATATGGAATTTAGAAAGACAGTAATGAGAACCCAACATGGGAGACAACAAAAGGAACGCAGATGTATAGAATAGACTTGTGGACTTTGTGGATGAGGGTAAGGGTGGGATGAGATGGGAGAAGGGCATTGAAGCATGTTAATTGTCATGTGTCTAATCAATCGCCAGCCCAGGATTGATGCTCGGGACTGGTGCAGGGAGATTTCCCGGGGGGGAGGGAGGAGAGAGGGAGGTTCCGGAGGGGAAGCATATGTAAACCCATGGTGATATCATGACAATGTATGGCAAAAACAATAAAAAAAAAAAAGAACTGTAAAAAAAAAAGAAAGAAAGAAATATATAGTTCTAATATATTTTAGATTTAGCTAGATTTTAAATAAGGAAAGAGCTAAACCAACTACCTTAAGAAGCTATAAAAGAATGCGAAAATAAGATAAAATCAAACCCAAAGTAGAAGAAAGAAACTACTAAATATTAGAACAGAAATCAATTAAATAAAAAATGGACAATAGAGAAAACTAAAATAAAAAGCAAGTTCTTTGAAAATATCAATAAAAGTTTATTGATAAATTCCTAGATAGATTCTCATAAATAAAAGGAGAGATTTAAATTGTCAATATATAGAATAAAAGAAGAAATATTTGTTCACATCCTAGCAACATCAAGGGTAGTAAAAGAATATTTTGAACAACTTGAAGTCAATAAAGTTAACAACCTATATGAAATACACAAGCTCCTTGAAAGACACAATTATCAAAGTAATTGTGATGATACAGATGAAACAGAAAATCCAAGTAACCCTGTGCTGTGCTGTGCTTAGTCACGTCTGCAACCCTAAGGGCTCTAGCCCACCAGCCTCTTTCTTCTGTTCATGGGATTTCTCCACGTAAGAATACTGGAGTGGGTTGCCATACCCTCCTCCAGGGGATCTTCCCAACCCAGGGATCAAACCCAGCTCTCCCACATTGCAGGCAGATTCTTTACCATCTTAGCCACCAGGGAAGCCCAAGAATACTGGATTGGGTAGCCTATACCATCTCCAGGGGATCTTCCCGACCCAGGAATCAAACCGTGGTGTCCTGCATTGCAGGCGGATTCTTTACCAGCTGAGCTACCAGGGAAGTCCCCAAATAACCCTATATATATTTAAAACCTTCCCACAAGAAAAATTGTGATTTCAGAGAACTGTAATGGACAATTATATCAAGTATAATATTTAGGGAAGAAATAATACCAGTCCTACACAAAGTATTTGAGGAAATAGTGGAGAAAGATCATTTCCCAATTCAGTTTATGAGGCCAAGAAAACTTTGAAATCAAAACCAGACAGAGACAGTATAAGAAAATTACAGACCAATAACCCTGATGAACATAGCTATAAAAATCATTAACAAAATGTTATAAAATCTAATTCAACAACTTATAAAGATGATGATATGTATAAAAAATGACTAAGTGGATTTTACATAAAGAATGCAAGTTGGCTTAACATTTGAAAGTCAAAGTAATTCACCATGTTAACAAAATAAACGAGAAAAAAAGTATGATTAACTCAGTATATGCAGAAAAAGCATTGATGAAATTCAGTATCCATACATGATTAAACACTTAGCAAACAAGCAATAGAGGGGAAATTCCTTAACCTAAGAAAAGGCATCTACGAAAATCCTACAGCTAACATCACAATTCATGATGAAAGACTCAAACCTTCCTCCTAACATCAAGAACAAGGCAGAGATGCTCCTCACACCACTTTAATCTAATAATTACTTGAAGTCCTAGCCATGCAAGTATGGTGGTTATGAACAAATAAACAAATAATAAAAAGCATACTGATTGGAAACAAAGAAAAATTGTCTTTATTCGTAGAAAACATGTCTACATCTATAGAAAATACTATGTATTTCCAAAAAGCTGTAAAACAAATTAATTTAGCACTGTCCTCAGATACAAAAGGAATATACAGAAGTCAGCTGTGTTTCCACATACTGATAACAAATGGAAAATAAGATTTAAACATCATTTACAATAACATCAGAAATGGCAAAATACTTAAGCATAAATTTAAGAAAATATGTGCAATTTCTGTATACTGAAGACTACAAAATGTTGCTGAGAAAAAAATTTTTAATCTAAATAAATGGGGATATATGCCACATTCGTGGATTGAAAAATCTAAATAAGTGGGGACAGGTGCCATGTTTGTGGATTGAAAGCCTCAATCAATATTGTCAGAATGATCTCCCCAGACTGATCTCTAGATTCAATGCAATCTCAATCAAATTCCCAGCATGCTTTTCTGTAGAAACTGCTAAACTAATTCTAAGCTGTATATAGATATAGATAAATCCCAAAACAATTAAAAGATATCTATAGAAGAAAAACGTTGAAGATCTTATACTGTTAAATTTCAAGACTTAAGCTTATTGTCATCAAAATAGATACATATCACACTGTAGAACTATTCAAATAAAGTCAACTGATTTTCTATTAATATAAATATGCCAAGGTAATTAAATGGAAAATGACAGTCTTTTCAGCAAATGGTGCTGAACAACTGGATATCCATATGGAACAAAAATGAACCACTACTCTAACCTCACACCACACATAAAATTAACTCTAAATGGACCATAAATATAACATAAAAACTAAAACTGTAATAAAACTTCTAGATGAAAACATATAAAAATCATTCCTATCTTAGAGAAGGCAAAAATTACTTTGAACAAGAAAAATACAAACTATATAAGAAAAATAAGGATAAACTGGACCTCAATAAAATACAAAAGGTCTGCTCTTCAAAATACACTATTAAGAAATAAAAAGGTACACCACAGACCAAGTGAAAATATTTGCAATACATATATCTGATAAACATTTTGTATCCAGAAGATACAAACAGCTTTCACAATCTAATAAAAAGATTTTTTAAACAGTCAAAAGATTTGAAGACTCTTTACATGCAAGTGACCAAAACCATATAGAATAAAGTGCTTAACATTATTTGTCACTGGAAAATACTAACACAAATTTTAACCACAGTGAGATACCACTATATATCCAAAGAACGGCTTAAATAAATTTTGAAAATTCTGAATATTGATAAAGATTGGAATAATTGGAATTTAAAACACATTGTTGGTAGGAATGTAAAATGACCCAGTCAGTGAGGAAAACAGTTTGGCAGTTTCTTATCAGGCTAAATGAATGTGTACCCTTGAAAGACTGAAGGCAGGAGGAGAAGGGGGCGACAGAGGATAGGGTGGTTGGATGGCGTCACTGACTCAATGGACATGAGTTTGAGCAAACTGTGGGAGACGGTGAAGGACAGGGAATCCAGGAAGGCTGTAACCATGAGGTCACAAAGCATCAGACACAACTGAGCAACTGAACAATAACAACCCTTGAACTGACCCAGAAATTCTATTCCTTATTATTTACTAAGGGAAATGATAATATCTGTTCACATAAGCACTTGACCATAAACATTCATAGAGACTTTATTCATAATAGCTAAACACTAGAAATAACCTGAATCCTCATCAACTGGTAAACCAATAGACCAATTGTGTTGTTGATATAATGGAATATTACTCAGCAATGAAAATGAATTACTGACAGAAACAACGTGGGTGAATCTCTCTCTCACACACACACACAAACATTAAATAAAGTACATGAAAAAAGGCAGGTGCAAAACAGTGCCTACTGTATGATTCCTTTTATACGAAATCTAGGAAAGACATAACAAGTATATGACGAGAAACAGATCCATCATTGCTTAGGCTGTATGGGGCTGTGACTATTGACTGCCAAGGGACATAAGGGCATTCTTGGGGTGGGAGGGCATCGATAATTGTGACACTTGTTACTTGGGCATATGCATTTGTCAAAACTTACCAAACTATACACTTAAAGTAGTGCTTTCTTTATATGTATCTCAATTACATCTCTGATTTTTAAAAACAAAATATATATGTATACACTTATTTTAGATGTCCAGAAAGACACATTCAAAATTATAATAGTATTTCAAAGGCAACATTCAAAACATTTAATAATTGAGAATTACAAGCATGAACTAGTCAGAACAGATGACAGGAAGAACAACTGATACAGTCAATCTAGGTGAATCAGACGTGTACTAGCCCAGGAAAACAATAGTTGTCAATAGATGGTGTGATTATTGATGCCCTGTTTCTTCTTTTGCTTATTCTCTAATTTTCTATTCTGTATTTTAATCGGGTACTTTAAAGTCAAGGAGGGGAAACCTATTTTTAATTATAAAAAAGAAAAATGGCATACCTGTTGATATCACATTTCATACTGTTATAAAATTCTAATGGGTCTCAAAACCCTAATAGAACTTTTAAATAATAGATATGAGAAATGGTATACTAAAACAGCATTGAATTAGAAGTTAAAAATGGATAATGCCATAAAAATATTTCCTATCTACTACAAAGAAAATAGTGAGATATATTTTTAAACTATTTTACCATTTTAATATTCTAAAATGCCCTCACTTTGCTCCTGAGGGAGCAACTTGGTCTCCATACAATTATGAGAATGTGCTGTGCTTAGTTGCTCAGTTGTGTCTGACTCTTTGCAACCCCACAGACTGTAGCCCACCAGGCTCCTCTGTCCATGGGGATTCTCCAGGCAAGAATACTGGAGTGGGTTGCCATACCCTCCTCCAGGGGATCTTCCCAACCCAGGGGTCGAACCCAGGTCTCCCAAATTGCAGGCAGATTCTTTACTGTCCATGCCACCAAGGAAGCCCAAGAATACTGGAGTGGGTAGCCTATCTCTTCTCCAGGGGATCTTCCCGACTCAGGAATCAAACCAGGGTCTCCTGCATTGCAGGCAGATTCTTTACCAGCTGAGCTACCAGGGAAGCCCATGAGAAAGAATATCTTTCCTCAAATTGTCTAGGCTCTACAATGCCATTCTGCTCTAAAGTCATGACACAGTATTTTCTGATGGGTATCTTTGCCTAGGTCAAACTTCAGAATCTGGTTGAGCAAACCGGGAAACCAAACAATAGTTATCAACCATGGATAAATTTTTATAGCAAAATTACAGCCCATCACAGGGAGAATTGCTGCCGTCTCCTCTTAGCATGGCCACTTCCATCTCTATGGCTTATCACAGCAACAAACCTTTGCTCTGAGCAATTTCTTCAGAGGTAAGCACAATAAAATCCTGGCTATAAGAGCAGTTGCTGAGAAGCTATGATCAGCAAATAATGACCAGGGAGTCCCCTTTATCATGTCTTTCTCCACCAACAGAGAAACCATACCAGCTCCCCATCAGTCCAGTGGAGAGTCAGCGACCGGTTTAGCAACAGGACTCCTTTCTGAAATGCTCAAAATCCCAGGGTAAACATGACGCTACTGTATAATCTCCTAATGTTGCTTTACAGTGCAGCTCAAATTTGTGATTTTAAAAGCACCTTAGCCCACTGCGAGTTCACAGTTATCTTTAATGATCTGCAAATCTTGGTGTTTTTAATAGCTCGTTTTCATACTGTGGCTACAGTGTGGCAACACCTGTACCTAAATAGTTATTGCTTATAACTCCCTGGGCTGTCAGGATGTACAGTAAATGAGAGGCAGCAGCAGTATCTCCCACCTTTTCCTAGCCTTAATTTACTCTTCCTCCTCTTGAACATAAGCACCGTGAGCTTACAGAGCTGCTGTGTCAGCTCCCAGAGCCTATGGGATCTCGGCTGATGGGACCAAGACCAGAGGTCATCAGCAGAAGCTGACCACCCTTCTCCATTACATGGATAGAAACAAGAAAAAGACGGCAGCAAGAAGCCACCAGGGTCTTTCCCTCTGGAAGATCTGACTTCTGAAAGTGAAGGATCTGTCCCCAGATCAAAACTACAAGGAAAATAAACATATATTTTCATGAAGTCCCCAAGACGGCATTTCTGCAAGATACTAAACTATAAATTACATGAGCAAATATAACTTCCTCCAGACATTTTAATGCCATTCACCCTCTAAACAAAGAATTATCTTTATAACTGATATAATAAAGTACTATGTAACAACTATTATTCTCAAATTTCAAAATTTAAGATATTTCTTATATAATAATAATAATTGTAGATACTTACTGAATAATTACTATGTGTGTGACATTGCTCTAAGCATTAACTCATTTCATCATCAACTCAGTTGTTAAAATGAGCCAGGATTTGAACCTGGCATCTGTCTCCAGAGTCTCTGCCGTACTGCGACAGACCAAGAATCACAGAGCCCATGTCCCTAGAGAAAGTGAAAGTGAAAGTCACAGTTGTGTCCAACTCTCTGCGACCCCATGGACTATATGTACAGTTCATGGAATTCTCCAGGCCAGAATACTGGAGTGGGTAGCCATTCCCTTCTCCAGGGGATCGTCCCTACCTAGGGATCAAACCCAGGTCTCCTGCATTACAGGTGGATTCTTAACCAGCTGAGCCACAAGGGAAGCCCCACCCCTAGAGAAGAGAACCTAATATAAAGCCACCCAAGGGCTCAGAAGGAAGTTGGTTATGGCTATACTTCAAAATGTCCCTGACTGGCTGGAAAATCTTCCAATGCTGTACATGTCATAACTGCTTTGCCTCACCTTACCTGCAAAAGTCTTCTGTCTAAACAGAATACAGTAAGTCCCCTACACACAAACAAGTTCTATTCTGAGAGTACACATGTAAGTCCAATTTGTTCGTAAGTCCAACAGAGTTAGCCTAGGTACCCAACTAACACAATCAGCTATGGGATACTGTACTGTAGCAGGTTTATAATACTTTTCACACAAATAATACATAGAAAACAAACACCAAAAATAAAGAAAACATTTTTAATCTTACAATACAGTACCTTGAAAAGTACAATAGTACAGTACAACAGCTGGCACACAGGCGTTGGCATCAAGTGAACAGGCAAGAAAAGTTACTAACTGCAGCTGGGAGATGGTGAAGCTGAAGAACTGTCAGCAATAGGAGATGAAGGACAAGCTGCAATTTCACTCATGTCTGATGCTGATGGAACACATGTTCACATCTTTGAAAGTTCACAATTTGAGAGTGTGTACATAGGGGGCTTAGCGTATGGTTGTTTGACTCTGAGGGAAGATAGCATCTGTGAATTTCAAAAACAGAAATGCCCCCATTGTGATTCTTTAGGTTTAAGGGTTTCTAAGCAAATTCTCTCATGTATGTCACCATTCTCTTGCTTCCACATGGGACACAAATTGCTGATGATCACAGCTCATCACAGGGTTACCAGCTACCCTGGAGGTTGATTTCCATCTGCAGATCTCAATTGGGATCATGTAGGAGAAACAGCAGAGGATGATGCTGCCTGACTCAGTTCCCCAGCACTTAACTACTTCCGCTTCCAACAGTCAGCAACTGCCACCTCTTTGTCTAAGATCTGCTTTGTCTACCAGCAGGGAAGACCAAAAGAACCTCTCCAGAGCAGTCCTTGGTCAGTGACTGTAAGCCTGAGGGTATAAATATCCCAGCTCCCCCACCCTGATGGGCCCAACTCTGAGATGTGATTACATTGTCTCCAGAGGCCCCTTCAAGGTCCAACAAAAGTCTGCAATTGCAGAACTTGACTTTGTGCCTTAGGCTGGTGTCCCACGTCCCCACTCTTAGGATGTTTCCTGGGATCACTGCAGAATCAATCACTTTCATGGCCATCATTGCCTTGGGTCTACTTCTGGTGGTGAACCAAGAGGGACAGTAGAACATGATTTTAGATCCCTCTAAACTCCCACCTCTCTGGATAATCTAAACAAACATCTTGGGATCCTTAAGTCTCCTGCTCCTCATTATGAATGAAATGAAATTATTCACTTACACTATCCTTGCTTATCCATGAGCTACTTACTCCTCAATCATTTTTTTAAAAATTACAGAGGTCAAGTGATTGTGAGAAAGATGGCCAGAGTGCCTGACACCAATATTACTAACTGAACGCTCTAAACAGGGGAACTTTGAACTGATGCCCACCTAACTGTGGTTTCAAAATAAAGAAAACACAATGGATTTAGTGACTCAAAATGCTGGCCTGAAGCCTGGAAACCAAACAGATCCCCATCCCTTGTAACTCTGCTCTCCAAATGTGAGGTCTAGAAAGGACAGATCTTTGGAGGAGCCCAAACCCCTCATTTTACAGTCTTGGTTCTCTGAATCACATCTTTGTGTTAGACATTTCTCACAGTAGTTTTAAACTTTACATATTCTACCAAAACAAAGACTGAGATCTCTACAAGGGTTCTTTTTATTTTTTATGATGAAGTATTTATTAGTATGTCTTTTTGGAATAGGTTTTCATACGCCAGGCCTGAAAAGAAACTCCACATAGAAATCACTCTCAAAACACTTTTTAAATAGTTTAGAGTGTATCCACCTTTCTCATCTCATCAATGACTTGTTAATGAGGAATAAGTAAAATAGATTCTTATTAGTAAGAATGCACTGCATTTCAAAACAAAAACAAAACATTTTTAAATGTAAAATCTATGCACCAGTGTCTGTCAGAGAAATTGGGCTCCCAAGTTTCATCCATACAGAGTATCTAGATGTGGTGCATTACAAAATAAATCAATGTGGTAGTAACAAAAGATCTGCTTCATGCAATGGTTGGCTTGATATAATTCAACCTGATTGAATAGAATACACTCTGCTAATATCCATGTGGATTAAATAGAAAGTCATCACTCTTCTATGTACAGGACGACAATAGTTCTGTGTTTCCTTCCATCCTGGAACCTGAGGACTGATTCCCTAAATGTCTGTGATCCAAGGGATTTCAAAGAGATTCCTCCAAAATGTTCCAGAGTGAACTCCAATGAGTTGTTCAGCCGGACCCAGCCAGCAGCTTCGAGTTATGACTTCACCTTGGATGACTTGCTGAGGGGAAATCCACCCCCAGTAAAACGAGGGCCACTTGGTTTGGCCATTGAGAAGGTGTCCTCCATGCTTATTCGGTCCTTGTTTCTGTAAGAGAGGAGGTTAGAGTTAACTTTCTTACCATCTTTTTTCCTCTTCTAAGTTTGATGTTAAGTTCTTAGGGTGAGTTCACCACTAAAAACTTCTTTGATCAAAGCTTCCAGTTTGAGACAAGGTGGTGGTTTAAATGTAATTAGGTGTTACTGATAACACATAGAATTAGGGAAAGACACAATTAAACATGCCTTCCTAATGTTGATCTATATACAGACAGAAGGCCTCATTATAGCTCAAGCACTGGGGCCTAGAGGCTCCTAACTTGTAATCATCTTCCTATTTTATAAAGCACTTGTTTAGTTCCAAAGATCAGTCAGAGGAATCTTTCTCTTGGCTCAATTATAATGACTAATTCATCATTTATCAACTTTCATATTCCAAAGTTTCAGTGGAAGCTTATAAATATTTATCATACACACACACATACACATACACTGCATTTTCATCAAACTTGGACATTAATAAAAGACAAATTTTCCTATAACTTTAGATGAGCAGCAGTTATTATTTGAAATAATTTAAAACACAGGAAAAGCTGGGAAATATAAAGAAGATAGTACATTTGGTGATAGATAAAGGAAGAAACTCCCTAAAATCTACAATATATCTTCTATATAGATCTTCTTTAAATGACCCCCCACCCCACCACACACACACAGACACACACACACACACATTCAGGTTTCCTGTAGAAGTATCTTAAATTTACATAGATTACCTATTGTATAATTAGGGTCTTATAGAAAACATCTTTGGAGTCCTTTTTTCAAAATAAAAATTGAGCAAACTACTAAGATTAAAACCAATTAGATTTGACTAGAAATGAGTTCCTTCAGAGAAGATAACTCTGCTTTTTGCAAAACAATCTGACTTATACTGCAGACTCCAGACCAGCCTGGGGTATAGAGTAGGGGAGTCAAGGACAGGTGAGTGGGGGTATTATAGGTCAGGATTGGAGCATGATAAAAATGGTGTTTGAGAAAATTGAAAAAAAAGCAAAAAGGTAAAAACACTATGAGTTGTTATTTTATAAAGAGTATGTGTGAGGAGAATATCCACAGAGATTATTCTAAATTATTCCATTTGGAAAGAATCTGTAGAGGATTGGTTCATCAATTCAGCTGTCTCTTAGCAGAATTGATTTCATTATTATAAAAACCATCCTCCATAAATAGGACAAAAGCTTTAGCCTTGAGTGGATCCAGCAAAGAAGACGCCTTCAAGTACTCTGACAACTTGTCTACCTCCTGACTGTTGTTAGATGCAGGCAAGGCCCCCCTCTTCCTGCCCTCTCTTGCCTCAAATAACCTAAATTTTCCTCTCCAAAGGAACTTAAGCTTAATGCTTCTGGAGTGATCTAAGCCGACTAATGGGAATAATGTCTCCTTTACATGATCTTTTTAATGTATTTAGAGACCATCCTAATGACTCCCTTCAGCCTTCTTCCTTTCAGTCTAAACCGTCTCAGCACTTTTGTTCTTGCCTGGTCATATTTTCCTTCAGCTCCTTAATCTTTTTTATTTTTTCCTGCTATTCTCCTCCTAAGAACTCATATTTTACTGTCTCTCTCCAGTTTATGGATCTCAACTAAATGGAACCACCATTGATGCCCTATGGAGAGGTCAGTCACAAGGAATAAGTATCAAGGCAAAAGCAGAGAGTCTAGAGCAGGGTACTAGAACTTTCCATGATGGTAGAAAAGCCCTGTACCTGGCCTACCAGATGCATCATCTACTAGCCACATACAGCTACTAAGTAGGTGAAATGTGACTAGTGCAGTTAGGGAACTGAATTTCTAATTTGATTTAATTATAATTCATTTTAATTTAAACAGCCACAAGTGGCATATTGCCCATGGCAGTGCAGTTCTAGTGGATGGGCCACTGGGAGGGGCTAAGCTATCAGACTTTATTTTGGGGGGCTCCAAAACCACTGCAGATGGTGACTGCAGCCATGAAATTAAAAGATGCTTGCTCCTTGGAAGAAAAGCTATGACCAACCTAGATAGCATATTAAAAAGCAAAGACATGACTTTGCCAACAAAGGTCTGTCTAGTCAAAGCTATGTCTTTTCTATGTCTTGTAGAAAAGCTATGTCTTATTAGTCATGTATGGATGTGAGAGTTGGACCTTAAAGAAAGCTGAGCACCAAAGAATTGATGCTTCTGAACTGTGGTGTTGGAGAAGACTCTTGAGTGTCCCTTGGACTGCAAGGAGATCCAACCAGTCCATCCTAAAGGAAATCATCCCTGAATATTCATTCGAAGGACTGATGCTGATGCTGAAACTCCAGTACTTTGGCCACCTGATGTAAAGAACTGACTCCTTGGAAAAGACCCTGATACTGGGAAAGATTGAGGGCAGGAGGAGAAGGGGATGACAGAGGATGAGATGGTTGGATGGCATCACCAACTTGATGGACATGAATTTAAACAAGCTCTGGGAAGTGGTGATGGACAGGGAAGCCTGGCGTGCTGCAGTCCATGGGGTCACAAAGAGTTGGACATGACTGAGCGACTGAACTGAACTGAGCTAACAGAGGAGTCTCCTTCTGTCAGTTGGTATGTTCTCTTTGTTCAGAAAACTGTGTGTGTGTGTGTATGTGTGTGTGTGTGGTGGGAGGATCAAAAGGCCAAAGGAAACTGCTGTTAAGTCGCTTCAGTTGTGTCTGACTCTGTGCGACCCCATACACGGCAGCTCACCAGGCTCCGCCGTCCATGGGATTTTCCAGGCAAGAGTACTGGAGTGAGTTGCCATTGCCTTCTCCGTAAAGGAAATTAGGAACTGTCATCTAAATATGGAATGAGGGGATATTCTGATTTACAAAAAGGGTGGATTTTTACTAGCAAATGAATTTGCATCCAGCTACTTTAAATAGCTATTTGCCACTAATGAATCATAGTGGATGCATTCAGACCCTCTTTCACCATGTCCTTGAAACATCCATGTGGATGATACACCAAGGCTGACTTTCAACTCACAGTGTGAGCCTCTGCAGAATGAACTCTATGACTTGGGCAATGCCATACAGCCAAGGTTCAAACCTACAGATTCATCAAGGTCCCCTCATTCACCCCAGGATTAGGAAAATGATAACAAAGTGAAGAGAGCATTTGTTCTTGGGCATATAGCCATCCTGAAACCCAAAATGTTCACCTGACACGCACAATATCATCTCCTAGAAGAAAGGCGTCCCATGCTGATACCCTACATCAGATATAGAAGTCAAGCACTAGACAGAGAAATGGTTCAGAAATGGTTTATCTAAAACATAGATGAAAATTGTGTGTGTGTGAACTGCTCATAATTACAGTGGTCCAGCTATGTTATTAGAAGGGATAGTTTTAACAAACCCAGACCTCTTACTGAAATTACCTATGGTTTTAAATGTGAATATGCTTCAGCCCATACCACGTTGACTGTGAACCTCCTTTGCAGGCAGAGTCCTGGCATGACAGCCCCAAACCACGAGAACAACTTGGGGGAAATTATCACACTAGGTTTCCTCCACTCCACAGGAGGTCTACCAGAGAACTGATATTAATGGATCCCTATTAGGGTCCTAAGGAGGGGTCTCAGTGTCAGACAACACACTCATCTTGCTCTGACAACAACCCCCTGAGTGGCCCTGCAGAAGGTCATTTGCTCACCCCTGACTTAGTTTACCCCAGTGAGGTCTGTAACTCTGTAGCTGTCCACAGTTATTTTTCTCATCAGCAGTTAAAAGGCACAACAGAACTAGAACATCTGACTAATTCTTACTTCCGAATGTATTCTTTACGTTTCTGAGCAAGGTATTTCTTCTTTAAATTCAGCAGTTCGTTGGTAAGTTTTTCGATCTCATACTTGTATTCTTGGCTCTGTGACTCATACATATTCAATTCTGAAGACAAAACCTAACATGACAAATAAAGCAGCATTAACAGAAGATACATGGTGAGACAATATCCTTTTCTGAAAAATCTTTTTAATCTGCTGCCACTTACTTTGGTGAGGCTAGAGATACAAAACCACGCCCAGGTTTAACAGTTAATCTGCACACTTCTTCCAGTTCAAGGTCTGTACCTGGGTAAAAATCTGATGGACGCTCTGAAGACTCATAATCCAACAACCAACTTAATGAAACCACATTCCCTTGCTTAAAAGGAGAGCTATCAGGCATATGCAAACAGGCTCACATGTGAATGGTGTAATGCACTCAAGAATATTGACAGTCAAAAGAGAAAAACTCCCAGACATATACTATAAAATTGCTTCTTAAAGCCTTTTTTAAAGTGTTCAGAAAAGTCATTACTGCACAGTGTAATTCATCTGAGGATTATTGTAAAAACTGTTCAGAATCATCCTGCCGCCACCACCATTAAGTAGGCATTCAATTTATGTGCTTTCTAAGGTTGTTGTTCTGCTGAATGTCAATCACCTCTTTACTGCACCCTTCGGGACTATTCACAGGTTCTCTCTTTATCAGAGCACTGGGATATTTACCTCTAAGATGCAGAGGGCTGTGACATATGCATGGGAGAGGGTACTACATGTGAGGGGCTGTGTTAGGAAGCCTAATTACCTGCTTCTTGCTCTGTTGTGTTCAGTAGATGCTACTGGTTTCAGTCTGGACAAAAAAAAAAGAAGGCATTTCCTCATCTAAACAGATGAGGAAAACCAAGGAGGAAAAGGGAAGCTATCATCATAAGGAACATGCAATAAATGCAATTGTTTTCCTCTAGCTCTCTATTTTTAAAAATTTACATAAAAGTCAATCTTTATCTTTTGAGTGTTTATCTGCTTCTGAACAGATGTCTTAGGTAGCACTAGTAGTAAAGAACCCACCTGCCAATGCTAGGAGGTGTCAGAGACATGGGTCAGGAAGATCCCCTAGAGGAGGGCATGGCAACCTGGCCCAGGATTCTTGCCTAGAGAACCCCATGGCCAGAGTAGCCTAGCAGACTCTGGTCCATAGGTTTGAAAAGAGTCGGACACAACTAAAGCGACTTCACACACTCATACACACTGCTTCTGAATTCCTTCCTCTCTACTGTTGTGATTCTATCTACCTATCCTATCCAAGGATTCTGACCATGTTATCATAAGCTAGAGAAAATGATTTTCATGCTGGAAGAAAACTTGTCTTAGTAGTTAAACTCTTAGGAACAAAGACCTTATTTCCAAATAATGAATGTGGAATTTCTTAACAGAGTCCAAATCATGAGGACAAATTGATGGGCAGGCTCGGTTCCATGCACCACTGAATCTTCCACTAGGGGTCACATGTCATTCAGAGAAAAATATCTGGATATCCTAAGATAAAGGGTTAAAGTGACAAAATCCTCCTATGAACCACTGAATGCAATCTATTGCTAAGAGTGCCTCTCTGACAGTAGTGTAAAGAGAGACATGTGTTTTTCTAATCTACACCCAACTTCTGAGAAAATAAGTTTTTATTTTGCTTGTTATATTCAATTGTTTAAAGGGATGAAAATAATCAAAAGATTATGCCTCTTGCAAAGCCCAAATTATGTCTCAGGATACATGTGTAAAATGAACGCTTAGAGTGGTAAATCGAAAATTAATGCTTTCATTACACTTCTGTTTCATCTGCCTTTTTAAAGTAAAAGGATGTGATTTTACAACATCCTCTTTGTGAAAGGATTAGTACCATATTAGTCTCGCGGCATCTATTTTACCCCAGGCAGAAAGGCAATGACTATTATCATCCTTGCGCAGGTAAGTGCCAGGATTCAGCTAGCATATGCTATGGTCTGCGCGCGCGTGTGTAGAAGGCTTCCCTAGCATGCCAAGAATATCTAAGTACTTTTTTAGGAGGTAAAGCTGAAAATAGAGTGGGAACACACAGTTTTGAGAAAACTTTAAAATGTGTAATGGTAAAACATTCCATCGCCCCAGCTAAGGTTCTTATGTCAATTAGAAGGGAACTTATGCTAACAGAATCCTAAAATGATTTGACTTCCCCTTCATGACTACTTATTTAGATAGTCCTGAAGCAAGGCCCTTGGGGACTGGGGAGTGGTCTGTGCTTTGTGTACATGTCAGGTGGAATGAATAGTAAAAACCTGCTCCGACACAGTGGTCTGCTTTAGTGGGCCATAGTGTTAAAATATTTCCTCTGTTCTTCCCCACCATCCAAATCTTCCAAATCACATTGAAATAATCCACACAAACCCTATTTCCCAAATTTCCATTCCATTGCCATCGTCCTCTCCCCAACTGTTTCTCCACTTGTTTGTCTACCTGTTTTGTGGGAGTCTATTAGTCTAGGAGCAGAGGGGTAGCTTTGAGCCTTGCCCTGGGACTGGAGCTCTAAAAAAGCTGACTTCAATGGCGTGCAGCCTTGGGGAGACTGGCTCCTCACGCCGCGGCGGTAGTCCAAGGGTGTTCCCCAGTGAAGCCATCCTTCAGCCAGGAAGGCGCAGAGGCTACCACTTACTTTAAGCTGCTTGGTCTTCTCCCGCAGTGTGTGGCAGTAGATCTGCAGCTGCTCCGCAGCCTCGGGCCCAGGCTGCCGAGCCAGGATGTGCTTTAGTTCCACATACAGTTTCTCCTTTTCCTGGTGGAGAGCATAACCACAGCGGAGATAAACAGTCCCATCAAGACAAGAACAATGACTTTAACAGCATGGTCAGGATGATTTGGGATCATCCTAAGGTCCTTCTCAGCTCCACACTGATTACATTCACTCGTAGATTCATCCAGTCAAGCATCAGGCCCCAGAGGGTCCTGGATCTGCCCATCCACTGGTCAGCAGCTGCCTCGCAATCCCCAGGCTGTGCAGCCACTCACATAAAAAGCCTGCCCTGGAGGGGACTGGCAGTCACCGCATGAGGAGTGGCCTCATAGCCAGCCAGCCAGGGACCACCCCCACCTACCAGCATGCCCACAGCAGTCAGCCCTGCCATACAGGAGGACACACGCAATCCACATGGGGGTACC
This sequence comes from Antilocapra americana, assembly GCA_007570785.1. Classification (NCBI taxonomy): domain Eukaryota; kingdom Metazoa; phylum Chordata; class Mammalia; order Artiodactyla; family Antilocapridae; genus Antilocapra; species Antilocapra americana. The sequence goes on from ML664183.1 coordinate 2,691,621, forward strand.
ATTAGGGCATATAGCTCTGGTGACCAGAGGAGAGTGTGTTGCTCCAAAGACAATTTTCCCAAGACTGGAAAAGGTAATCAATGTACCTAAAACATAGAAACAAACACAGAGAACTGAGCAAAACGAGAAGACAGAGGAATATATTCCAAATGGAAGAACAAGACAAAACCTCAGAAACATGACTAAAGGAAGCGAAGAGAAGCAATCTATTCAACAAAAAACTCAAGGTAATAATCGTAAAGATGCTCACTGAACTTGATAGAAGAATGGATGTATGCAGTAAGAATTTCAACAAAGCATTAGAGAATATAAAAAAGAACCAAACACAGATAAAGAATACAATACCTGAGATAAAGAAAAAAACACCATATGGAATTAACAGCAGATTAGATGATACAAAGGAATGACAAACTGGAAGACAGAGTACTAGAAATTACCAAAGCTAAAAAGAAAAAAAATGAATTTTTTAAAACAATGAGTACTAGTTTAAGAGAACTTTGGTATAACAAGTGTAATAACATTTACATTATAGGGGTCCCAAGAAAGAGAAATGAGAAAGGGGCAAAGAAAATATTTGAAGAAATAATAGCTGAAAACTTCCCAACCTGGGAAAGAAAACAGACAGTCAGGTCCAGGAAGCACAGGGAGTAGTATCAGACAGAACCAATCTTAACAGGACCACAACAAGATACACTATAAATAAAATGGCAAAAATCAAAGATAATAGGGATATATTAAGAGCAACAAGAAAAGAGCAACTAGTTATATACATGGGAACTTCCATACGATTATCAGCTGACTTTTCAGGGGAAACTTTGGATGCCAAAAAGGAGTGACATAATATATTTAAAGTGGGAAAACTAAGATGGCGGAGGAATAAGATGGGGAGAACACTCTCTCCCCAATAAATATACCAAAAGAACTTTTAAAGGCCGAGCAAACTCCAAAAAACAGGAACTGAATGCTGGCAGAGGACATCGGGCATCTGGAGAGGCGACCCAGTGCCGACGTGAGGAGGTAGGACAAAAGAAAGAAAAGAAAAAAAAAGTAGAGGGAGAGACAAAGAGCTGGGGACGGGTTCCTTCCCCGAAGGGGAGTCTGGAATAAAGAGGAAAAAAAAAAAAAGAGGAGAAAGGTTTCTGAATACCAGGGAGCATTCTCTCTGGCAGATCTGCGGTGGATCTTGGAGAGCAATATAGCTGAGAGCAGAAGCAGATTAATAGCTAAGCCCTGCAAGGTTCGTCTCTGGCTACAAGGAACAGCCGAAGTGGACTGCTCCTGCTCAGGGAGGGGCGGGCCGCGGGCTCAGGGAACGGAGCAGCCAGAGGGACCTAACCTTCCAGGAAAAGCACCCCCCCCCCAGGCCCGTGCACAAAACAAAGGGCGGTGAGGAGTCAACAGAGAGGCTGGGCAGCTGAGGGCTGCGGACCGGCCCAACCCCCGCCTGAGAGCAGTGGGCATAACCCAGCCCCGGGGAGGCTAACCAAGACTTCTGGGGATTCTGGACAGATCGGTGCTGTATACACCTTAGAAGGAGTGCTCAGCTGCACGCCGAGAAAACAGAGCGGCCGGGCCGGGAGAGAGGAGAAGCCCCACTCCCCAACTGCTGGGCCGACGACAGAGAGCCTGAGCAGAAGGGGCGGGGGAAGCCCTCTCATCAGGAGCCGGGCAAACTCCAAAATTAAATCTCTGCCGGTAGATCAGACTGCATAGAAAAGAGACTGTAGGACTGTGAGAAGGACAAGCCTAACCAAGAAGGCCTGCTTAGCTGCACGCTGAGAAAACAGAGCGGCTGGGCCGGGGGAGAGGAGAAGCCCCACTCCCCAACTGTGCTGGGCGGACGACAGAGAGCCTGAGCAGAAGGGGGAGGGGGAAGCCCTCTCACCAGGAGCAGGGCAAACTCCAAAATTAAATCCCTGCCGGTAGAACAGACTGCATAGAGAGCGGCTGGGCCGGGGGAGGGGAGAAGCCCCACTCCCCAAC